>JAAMXP010004245.1:0-11976 GCA_019693395.1 Ettlia oleoabundans | reverse complement strand
CCCCCCCCCCCCCCCCCCTTTTTGTTTGCAGCGTAACTACCGCTACTTCTTCCTCTTTGTCAGCTCCACCGCGCTCTTGTGCTGCTGGGTGTTTGGCCTGTCCATCACAAACCTGGTGCTGGCGGCGCGAGATGCGGGGTGGGGCTGGGGCACCGCCGCTCGCGAGCACCCAGCAGCCATTGTGTGCGCCATCTACACCTTCCTTGGCTTCTGGTTTGTGGGTGGCCTCACCGCCCTGCACTCCTACCTCATCTCCTCCAACCAGACCACCTACGAGCACTTTAGGCACCGCTACTCTGGTGCGTGGCTGGCTGAGCAGTCGGTTGGCTGGCTGGTTGCGCTGGCTGGCTGGTACAACATGTGGCTTGGTTTGTTGATCACTGGCCGATCAAAAGGGTTGTTGGCGGTGGTGGTGTCATGGTGTTGAGCTGAAAGGCAATCTGGGGTGCCAACACATCTCGTCTGTCTAAACACAGCCCACCCACTTGTGTACTCGTGTGCTGGCCACCGTTGCCATGCAGATCTAGGGAACCCCTACGCCAAAGGCTTTGCTGCCAACTGGGGGGAGGTGTTCTGCACGTCGATACCGCCACGCTGGGGGGCCTTGGGATTGCAGCAGCGGGCAGAGGCACATGCAGACACGCCAACGGCGGCGTCCCACTCGCGGGGCGGCGTGGCGGTAGCTGCGGCCACAGCGGGGGCTACGGCGGCGGCAGCAGAAGAGATGCAATATTTGCAGGTGGGTGCTCCCGGGTGGGAAGCCTGGCTGCTTGCAGCATCAGTAAAGCAGCCGAGTATTGTATGGCGAGCAGCATGCATTGCTCTGCTTGCTGCATTGATTGTCTGGAGGCTCTGCTGGCGTGTTGGAGGGATAGAGATGTTCTTCACAGTAACATGCTGGCTGCTAGTGGTGACGGCGTCCGCCTTTATGCGTGGCATCCTTCAGCTGCCCATGCACCGCAGCTGGCCTGTCTTCCGTGCTAGCTGACATCTGCCGCGTTGCGTTCCCTTGCAACCCACACATCCCAATCGTTACACTCACTTGCAGATGCAGCCGGTCAAGCGCAACGGCAATCACGCTGCGCATCCAGCCAACGGCAGCGGCCACAGCAGCATGGGGCTGGGTTCTGGGCCGGGGCAGGCGGTGGAGCTGCAGCTGTATGCAGGGCGGGTGCGTGCATTGCATGTGCTGCTGGTCGTCGGGTGCTGCATGTTATGACTGCGCTGCCTTTGCAGCTACAGCTGGTGCTGCAGGGTATCTGTCACTGATACAACGCCTGCCTGAGTGCCGGGCTGGTCCAACTCCAGCGAAGCAGCCACTGCACGTGCATGCCCTGCGCGCTTAATGCTTCAACGTGATGCCTCACCTGAGCGCTTGCATGCGCCACCCAGCGGCTATGAATGCTGTCATTCGGCAGCGGTTCGGCCTTCTTATGCTCTGCAATCAAATGGATGCATGCATGCTGCGCTGCGCTATGCTGTGGTGCAGGGAGAGGAGGAGGCACCGGGCAGCAGCAGTGATGCCGGGCACCTAGGGCCTGGGGGGGGGCCGCCCCTCCCTCACCAGAGTCTAGATGAGCTTGATGGCGGCGAGCTCTACCTGCAGCGGGCCGGCAGCGTGGGGGCGGTGTCGGAGCGCATAAACACGGGAAACAGGTGGGGGCTGGCTGGCTGACCGCCTGCCTGCCTGCCGCCGGAGGTTGTGGATGTGAGATGAGGTAGTTTCTTGGGGCGTGGGGCGGTTGAGGTCAGCGAGCAGGTGTCGGTGGGGCGGATGGCCCATGAGTGGCTGGTTGCAAATGCACAAGACAAGGGTGCCTGCCTGCTTTTGTGCGGCCGTGCCCACAGCAACTCTGGTTGACAGCCACTTTATTGCATTCGCTCCCCCTTTTTGCTTTGCTTGTCGCCTGCAGCTTCACGCCAGCTGGCAGCCGAGATAGCAGCTACCACCCTGACGCCCCAGCTTCACACGAGCCAGGCATGTGGTCGTTCGCAGGGCGGCCAGCGGCAGAAGGCACAGCAGGCAGCGCGGGCAGTGATGTTGGGTCGTTGGGAGAAGACAGAGGAGTGTCGCCCCTGACGCTGCCGCTGCCCCAGCATACGCAGGCCCCACACCAGCCGGCCGCTGCCAGGTTGCTATCAGGCAGGACGCGGGGCCAAACGGCAAGCAGCTCAAGCGGCAATGGGGCGGGCAACGGGGATGTCGGCGGCAGCAGCGGCAGCACTGGAGACCCTGCGGGGCAGTTGGGCTCACAGGCACCTGTGGCGCCACAGGCGGTGCCTCCTGGAGCGGCAGCAGTGGCCCCTGACTTTGGGCTGCAGTCTCCTCGACCCTCCCTTGCCCGCTGACGCGATGCACCAGACTTGGCAGCAAGCCTCGCTTGGGCACTATAGTGGTCCCCTTCTCTGTCCTTCTCCCTACACTTGTCGCACAGTTTCCTTACTGCCTGCTGTCTGTTTGCGTCCATGCTGTCAGCTGCTGCGCCAGCTATGCGCTGTGCTGCGGCGGCCCAGACTGTTGCATGACTGGCGGCATAGGAGCACGCTTCACATTCTACGTACACACTGATGATTACCGTACAGTCGCGATGTAGTCTTGACACAACAATGCAACTCAGTAAGATACCGGTCGACGCAAAGCCTGGGTGCTGTGTTCTGGTTTCAGCCAGTAAACATAACAGGGCAGTTTTGAAGGAAGGTTCAGCTAGCTCGCATGGCTGCCCTCCCCTGTTTAACCGGTAATATGTCAGTAGACTAGTTAGTCAGTCAGTCCGTCAGTCAAAGTCGCCAAAACACTCTCTGTAGCGACCTTAATACCCTTGCCCCTGTGCTGTGTCATGGCTGGTGGCCCCATCTGCAGCATCGATGCTGGCAGCCCATGAACAGAAAATGTCGCAAAAGTCCATTGCTCAATCCCGCAAACGATCATAGGCTGCCTGCCACCCGCTTGGGCGCAAAATCGGGTGGCTTTACTGCAGGCATGCGGCAATGGAGGTGGCGGCAACTGCATCAACAACCTCAACTGTTCATCCAACGTTGCCCCGTTGCTGTTATTGCCGTTAATGGCAAAGAGGAGCATGCAGGCACCTTGAAAGCAAGGCTTGAAGGAGAGGGTGCAACCAATCAACGGGGCAGCTGTCCATCAATAGGTGTAGTGCAATTTCGACCAGGCAGCCGTCAGACCTGGGCCGGGTGTGCTGTGTGCCAGACGGGTGGTGGTCTTCAAGGGTCCCACATGGCGCTCAGTGCTCAGCACCGTGGGGTTGCGTGTATCCCGCCGGGCCTGCATGCACCAGGAACAGCAGGCAGGGCTGGCACACAATTGAGGGGCAGTGGGGGTGACAAGGTGGGTAGGGGTTGAGCACCTGGTGCCCACACTCTGCATGCAATGCGTTGCAAACTCGTCATTTGCGCCGCTGGGACGTCATCAGCAGTTGGTACTCCCTATAATAGATGCCAATTTGGGGCGCAGCACCCACCTTTATGCACAGGTCTGCATCTCCCTCGAACACCATGTCGTACATGAGCGGCTTCTCCTTGCGGGGGCTGGCGCTAAGCTGCACGCTGCCGTTGCTGCTGCTCTCGGCGGGTGGCCTGCGTGCTGCGAGCTTCTGCTCTGCCCGCTTCTGCACACGTGCCTCATGCTGCATTGGGTGCACATTGGAAAAGTAATCTGTGGCAAAGGAGGGTTCTTTTCAGGAGTATCGACAGTGTGACTGGCAGCGGAGAACGGTTCATAAACAGGCCAGGAAGCCCGCCAGGCACCTTTGATCTTGGCGGTGTGCACCCACCTTGATCTGCTCTCGATGCTGGTTCATGCGTATGGCCAGGCTGAACTCATCCCGCTTGCTGTAGTCGCTGGTCAGGAAGCCCTTGCCCGGCTTCTCTGGCTGAAGCTCACTGTAGGGCAACCGTTCCGCCCACACATCACCCTCAAACAGCTGCAGCAAGGAAAAGGAGGTAAGCCAGCTTTGGGTGGTGCTGGTTTGGCCTGGCGCTGTGAAACAATCGACATGGTAACATAGCGCCGTGCAAGGGGCGTTGCATGTACCTACCGGTTTGAAGCTGAGCTCAAAAAAGTCGCGGGTGGGGTGCTTGCCCGTCTTCGTGGCTGCTATGCTGAACTGCTTGCCCGAGTAGGAGTCCCTCGTAAGCTCACTGCTGCTATAGGGGCAAGGTGACCTGCGGGGCGGCAGCAGTGGCGGTGGGCGGTTGCAAGGGGTCTGGAGTAATGGCGGCCTGTTGTGGCGCCACATGGCCCGTCCGTCCTGGCCTCATTGTTGTGACTCCAACCGCCATGTTTGCCCTGCGGTTCGCTGTTGGTCAAGGGGTGCCCCCAGGTGGCGCGGGCGCCCTCCACCAACGTGACGTTGGATCCCTATTCCGGCCCCAAGCCCTCGAATTGCTTCCTCACTCTTCAGTTCCCACTTTTAAGAACACTGTGCGGGTGAACGTCCCCTCCAGGGCCTCCTGCGTTCGCAGGCCGTTGTGCATGCTCTCTCAGTGCACGAGAGGGGCACGAAAGTATTGGATAGCACGCAGAACGCGCAATGGATCACACATGCGTGCCTCGGTGACCCATCAAACAGCGCAGCAGGACGCAGCACCGCGCCCATTTGACCCACGTTTTGCGCGGCACCCTAATCCTACGTTTCACATGCTGGCTTCGGACACGCCGATGGCTAACCTGCCGCTTGGGCTGCATGGAGTGCCGCTGCGGCCTGAAGTTTACGAAGGGCCCAGCTTTGCGCGCCCTGGGTTCCTGGCCACCTGTGATGGCAGCGTAGCTCGCAAACAGCAGCGCCGTCAAGGGCTTGGACGACTGGCCTCACGCCGTTGGGCCAGCGCCGCAGAGCAGCAGGCGATGGAGCGGCGGGCAGCAGACCTGTGCCGCCGCTGGCTGCGCTTAAGAGGTCTTGCAGCGCTGCGCTGCGCAGTAGCGAATGCACAGCAGCAGCAGGTTTTGGCGGATCAGCAGCATAGTAAATGGCGCTACCTGCGATTTGCCGGGTGCTGGGCTGCCTGGCGGTTGGCTGTGGCTCGCCGCCTTTACCTGGCTGCTAAGGCAAAAGAGGCTGCAGCACTGCGCCGGTGCACATTGTTGGCAAGAGGGCTGTGTGCATTGCAGCAGCGGTTGGCACTGCGGAAAGCGAAGCGCCGACGCTGGGCGTTGGCTGAAAGCTTTTCTGCTTTCACTCTTATGGTGCACAGCATAGATGGCTGGCGAGCCAGTGTGGGTAGCAGGGCCCACAAACAGTTAGCGCTGGAGACCGCTGTGCTGCATTGGGCTATCCGGCTGTGCCGACGGTTACTGACAGCGTGGCTCAGCCGCACCCTGCAGCGACAGCGGCGGCGGCGGCACTGCCAGCTCGCTGCCGACATTCATCGGCGCAGCTTGCTGGCCGCAGTGCTGGCAGCCTGGCTGGCACTGAAGCGCCGCGTTTGTGAGCTTCGCCAGGCAGCTACCTTGACGATCGAGCAAGCGTTGTGGGGCAGTCCAGAGCAGCTGGCCACGATGTGCCTGCTGAGCTGGCGCAGCCATACCAAGCGTCGCTCCCAGATGCGAGATGACTGGCACCTGGCGGCCCGCCTGCACCGCTGCGGCATGCTCAGCACGGCATTACACAGGCAAGCCGGCACCGCATTATGCTTTCTGTATCGCTGCTAAGTCCTGTGTACCATCGCAACCATGTGCTGGCGGTGTTCCCTGGCTGCAAATCACACTAGTCCTATCTGCCGCTTGCAGGTGGCTGCTGTGGTGCTGCTGGCGGCGGCACCTGCGCCATATACACACCGTCGTGCAGGCCATGCATCCCAAGCTGCTGCTGCATTGCACCCTGCATCGCTGGCAGGGTGCTGTGCATGCGGCACAGGCTGACGAAGTCGGCATGTGCTACAGAGCGGTGCAGCTGCCACGCGCCTTTGCCTCATGGCAGCAACAGGCACGGCGGCAGGCTGAGCTGCGCTGGAGGGCGGAGCAATGCATGCAAGAGCTAGCTTGGAGGCGAAGACAGAAAGTTTTGGCAGCTTGGCAGCAGCGGGTTGCTCTCAAGATCGCCGCCCGCGGCAAGCTGGAGGTGGCAGCTGCTGCCTGCACAGCACGCTTGCTGCGCCAAGCCCTGGTGGTGTGGAAGCGGGCAGCACGGCGGAAGGTTGCCCGCAGGAAGCAGTGCGAGCGCGCTGATTCGCACTGGGCCACCAGAACAGCCAGTGCAGCGCTAGGCAGCTGGCGGCGGTTGGCCAGCATACGGCGACTGAGTGGTGATTGGCGGCGTTTCTACCTGCTCTTCCACTGCTTCAGTACCTGGCACAGCCTGGCACAGCGTGCAGCTCACAAGGCAGCCCGCTGGCGCCAAGCGGTGCGGCACCGCTACCTACGGCAGCTGTGGGTGGGGCTGCAGGCATGGAAGCAATACCACCAGCGGCAGCAGCAAAAGGAGGAGCTGCTGAAGGAGTCGCGGGGCTACCACCATGCCCAGGTGCTGCGCTGCTGCTTGGACGTATGGGCGGGCCCATTCCTGGCTGCAGCACGGGGCAAGCGCTCAGCATGCAAGCTGGCAGTCAGGCACAATCACCACAGGTTGCTGAGCTGGGTGCTGCGCCTATGGCGTGGCCCCTTGTTGGTGTCGGCTCGCCTGCGCCAGCAGAAGCTGCAGGCAGCTGCCAACATACGCAAGGCTGTGCTGCTGCGCAAGGCATGGCTGAGCTGGCAGGGTTGGGTGGAGCGACGGGCGGAGAAGCGGCATCAGCTGGCAGCGGCAGTGGCGCTGCTGCGGCCGGTACGATTGCGTGGCCTGCTGGCGGCATGGCGGTTGCGACATTTCGGCTGGGTGCGGAAGCACGCACAGGTGGCACCAAGACTAACCATTGTTTTAGCAAACAGTGTTGTTTTGTTTGTGCACAAAATGCTGGGATGTCTTTTGCTTCCACAATTTCCTAAGCCAGATGTTGTGTTGTTGCAGGTGGCAGCAGCAAGGACTACCTTGCGCAAGCGGGTGCTACTCGGCACGTGGGCTGCTTGGCAGTCTTATGTGGAGCGGCGCCAACTTCACAGCAGCCGCTGGTGCAATGCGCTGCTTTTCAGCGCACGGCAACGGCAACAGCGAGCGCTGCGCAGCTGGCATGATGCAGCATGCACTGCTGTGCTGCTGCGGAGGGGGCACAGCATGGATGGGTTGAGTGACGAGCAGGCGCGAAGGCCAGCAGCCAGGCCACCGGTGAGCCCACCAAACAGCGACGCTATTGCGCTGCTGCTTGCCAAGCTGCGGTGGCTGCAGAGTGCAGCACAACAGGCTACTGCTGCGCCAGCAATTGGGTGTTTCACGAGCGCCCAGCAGCAGTCGGCAGCCATTACGAATGCGCCCTCTCCGCAGCCCCACTGGCGTGCTGCCAACATCACCAGTCATCCCCGTTGGGCAGGAGCAGCAGCAGCAGCAGGAGCAGGAGCGGCAGCGGGACAAGGATATCCCCATGCAGCTGGAAGCACATCAGGCAGCTGGGGACTGCAGGGCGGCACAAGAGCGGAGCGTTCAGCCGCGGCGCAGGACATGAACCTTCACACATGTCGTTAGATCCACACCGTTTGCTTATTTCTTATTGTACCACTGCTGTGGCAAGGGAGCTGTTTGTTGCAGCGAGCAGTAAGATGATTTCGCAACCTGCCAACCCCAAGCTCAAGCGGTGGCCTCGAAGCACGATACATCACGACCCCTGAAAATTGAACCACAATAGCATAGTCCAAGACTAGAGAACTGTCGGAAGTTGACTCGTCGCAGTGTACTGCGCAACGTATTGCTGCAGTTTCCGCGTATTCTCGCACGCAACAACCGACAGGTCCCTTGATATCTGTCATAATACAAACCTGCGCCTGCAACCCGCTCAGCAGTCGGTGTACCTTTTGTTTGTAACCAACCAAGAAATGGTAAGCGGCCGCGCCCTGCTTCTTAGGAGTGCGTGATCACCTCACGCTGGTGTAATCCAACAAGCCGCTCGGACTCCGGCTTTGACATGCAGCACCGATCACCCAAAACCGCCGCCCGCGGTTAATTCTGCAGGTGGTGTCCAAGCGCGTCGCAAACGCCAAGAGCGAGCGGTTCTACCGCGCAGGCATGGGCAAGAAGAAGGAGGCCGGCTTTTGGCAGGTCAGTCCGGCCGCGCCGCCCGTGGCTGCCGCCGTTTGCCGTCATCGTTTTCAACCCGCTGAAGAGCCGCAACCTTGCTGTTCCTGTTGCAGGGCATCAGGAAGCAGCTGGCAGCACACCCTCTGGTGGTGGCTCTCATCTTCTTCATCATGGTCTTCTCAGGTGCGGGAAGGCAGGGGTTGTAGAAATTTCTAACGAGGTTGAAAGCCGTAACGTGGCCAAAAATTTTTGCAGGAGCACACGAGGCGCCAAGTCGCAGCGCATTTGCACGCATTCAAGCGCTGGCTCGTACCCGGCACCAAGCTTTCCCACCGTTGCACCCGTCACATGTTGGCAGCCAGGGACCCCAATTTTGGCATCAAACCTTCTGGCTTTCACACGTCATCTTGCACCTGCGCACCCGCAGGAGTGGCGTCCTTTTTCATGACGCTGCCAGCTGAGCGGCAGAGGTTCACCTTTGGCGGCCTTTATGGAGGGGAGGAGTAGGAACGTGCGGCAGCAGCACTAACTCATAGCTAGTAGCAGGCGTACTTGCCTTGAGCATCGTGGTGATGGATGGCCCCGCCGCTCGAGGTGTGCTGCCTCTAATCGCTGCTCTGCATCCCACCTGCTGCCACTCTTTTCTTGTTGAAGCTGGCGGTTGTGCCGCCTCTGCTTGGCATGATTCGCCTCTTGCCCTGGCACCCCTTGATATCTAGTCTTGACCGCTGCACATGACTGTGCATGAACAACTTTACGCTCGATTCTGCTTGACGCCTGCCCACCTGCATTCCTGCCCAGTGGGCCGTTTGCTCGCCTCTTTTGAAACCCAAACCCTTGGCAGCTATCCCCATTTGCCGCTTTTTTGTTTCTTCTCTTTGCCTTCTTCATGAATCATGAGAGCAGAACTTAATATTGCAAAAGGTGCCATAACGTGAGCAGCAGCAGGCAGGCAGGCGAAGCGCAGGAAAAGCAGGGGAGGGCCGGGCGACAAAGAGCAGTAGAAACAGGCATATGAACAAATCTGCAACGTAACGTCTCATCAACACATCTATTGAGGACCTAGTTATGAGCAGCGAGGGGGGGGGGGGTCCCCATACAACACATCGGGATGCTAAGCTCAGCTGGCATGCCTGGCTGCCCGGCTGGTAAATCAGCTTTGAAAAATCGCGTTCATGTTGGGCCAAACCTCGCTGGCAGGCTGGCTGGCAGGCTCAGCACGTATGTGGGCTGCTGCACTATGCAGCACCACGCAGGCTACGCCGCCGCATGGCCGTTGGCGCCTGCCGCTGCCGCCGCCGCCGCCGCTTGCAGCTGCTCTTCCTTGAGCTGTACCGCATACTGCATCATGGCCTGTACCGCCCCCTGCACGTTGGGCTCCAGCCCACCCACCAGCGAGGCAAAGCGCTGCGGCTCGCTGAGCTGGATGGCGTGCAGCGTCTCTGCGGTGAGGGGGGGATGTGATAGAAATGGTGGCGGGCGGCAGGGAAAGGAAGGGCGGGGCCCTTAAGGATGGCAAAGGGTGATGAGGGGGAAGAAACTAGGCAGAGGGACTTGGGGTAAGCGATCCCCATTGCCACCCTCTCCAAGCCGTAATCACGCTCGCTGACCCCATCACTGGGCTGGGCTGCTTGCCAGCGGGGGATGCCTGCTCACCTGCAAAGTAGATGAAGGGGTCCACGGCATCAATGGGGCTGGACACCTCCTCCTCCTCGTCCTCACTCCAGTACTCGTCATCTGCACACGTGTATGTACGTGGACAGGGTGGATAGAATGGGTGGTCAGGTGGGGGTGGAGGTTTGCAAGCAGGTGTGGGCTTGGGTTTGGTGTGGTAGTGGTGTCAGGAGGGCTGGGGTTTGACAAGCGCCACCACAGGGAAGCAAGCGCGGCACCTAAACACTAGCGCAGGCAGCAAAGACAGGTGTGACATGCAGCAGCCTGGCTGATGCAGCGGCAAGAGTCAAAGGCGGGAGGCAGCCGCCGGTCAGCCAGTCAACACACGCCGCCCTTCCTTGGGTTGTGCCCTACCGCCCCCATCAGTAGTTGATACCACCGCCTTGCTGAACAGCGGCTGCTGCTGCTAGGGTCAACACTCACCGTCGTCCTCATCCTCGTCCTCCTCATCCGCACCCGCACGCTTGGCGGCCATGCGCTGCAGGCGCCTGCGGGTAGTGGCAGGGCAGGTAGGCAGGCAGGTGGCAGCAGGCAACCATAAGTTGCAGGGGGTTGTGATAGCGGTAGTGCTGGTGGTGAGATAGCCTGCCCGAGCATTGAAGTGTTCAATGGGGTGACAGCTCTACACACACACACACACACACACGCACGCACGCACGCACGCACGCACGCATCCCACCACCAGCACCAGCACCCGGGCAGGCACGGGCGCTCACTTGAGGTACGCCTCGTCCACCTCGTCGGCGTCGTCATCGTCGCTATCGCCCCCCTCAGACTCTGAGTCGTCCTCAAGGTCTGCTTGGGGGGGTGGGCGTGGGGGTGGGGGTGGGGGGGTAGCACATGTGTGGGTAGTAAGGCGAGTAACAGTTGATATGGCAGGGTACAGAGGTGGGTCAAGCAGGCGAAGCGACACCAGCACAGGTGGCTACATGCGTTTGACTGGGCAGGAGGCCTGGGCAGAGATGCGGGGGAGGTAGTGAGGGTGCAGGTAGTGGTGCACCCACCTGACTCGTTGCCGCTGCCGTCGTCGCTGCCGCGTGCCTTATGCTCCTCCTGCTGCTGCTTCAGGGCCAACAGCAGGCGCAGCACAGCTGAGGTCACCTGCGATGTTGGGGGGGGGGGAGGTGTGGCTGGGGTGCGTGGGTGCACAGCTGCTGCCGTGCGTTTTGGGTTCAGGCCGGCATTACCGCACAAAGGGTTGCTGCTGCAAGCAGGCAGCGGCATGTTACAGCTTCTCTGTAGAAGCAGTATCAATAGCTGCCAAAACATACCCATACATCGCCATTTCAATCCCCGCCATTCCCGCTGCCATCCGCCCGCCGCCCCCCTGCCCGCCCCCACCCCCACCCCCCCCTGCCGCCCCCACCACCACCACACACACGGGCGCACACACACAACACCACCACCCACACAAACACCTCCCCACCGACCCTCCACACATGCGCACCCACCACCACTCCTCCCCCTGACCTGCGGCATCCCCGGCTTGATCTCCTGCGGCAGCTGCGCGTCCGTCAGGCCCAGCAGCGACACGAGGCCCAGGATCAACACCTTCTTCTCACGAGGGGACGTGTAGTGCTTCATCTTGCCTGCGGTACAGGTGCGGTACAGCGAGGTACATTACGATTGGGTGAGGCATGGTGCAGTGCTCAGGTGCCGGTTGCAGGGCACAGGCGGGGTCACAGCTGGCAGTGCAGTGATGCAGGCGGGGCGGGTGGGAGCCACACACCGCAATATGCTTGGAGGACACCGTCCCGTATTTTCCCGCCCAGCCAGCCAGCCAGCCTGCCACGTTGAGCACACACTTGGTCCAAGCATGCAGATTCCCATCAAAACGTGCCTTTCCCCGCCTGCCCTGGCATACAACACTTGACCCTCACCTTAACCCCAGGAAACAAGCACACAGATGCAGCATGCCCTCAACGCACCGACTCACCCGACTTGCGGCTGGCGAATATTGTAGTGCTGAGTGCGGTGAGCGCCTGGGTGAGTGTCCCCTGCGCCCCCAGCTGCTGCAGTGTGAGTGCGGGGCTGTAGTAGAGTGCGTCCCCCAGCACACACATGAGGGCGTCACCCAGGTCCTGAGACTCAACGCCGGGAGCAAGGCGGCGCAGGGCCAAGGCAAGGTAGGGGCCTGCAGCAAAGAGTGTGTGTGTGTGTGTGTGTGTGTGTGTGTGTGTGT
>JAAMXP010004244.1:4358-25492 GCA_019693395.1 Ettlia oleoabundans | reverse complement strand
CCCCCAACACACACACACACACACACACACACGCCGGCTTTTGCTTACCCCGGCGGGCCCCGCCCACGGCGGCTGCTTACCACCGACCAACCGCACTTGCAACTGCCTCTTTCGGCTTTTCCACAAGCGTACAGCGCAGACAGTTACGCCCCAGTCACCGTTACCTCCCCCTTTGCGTTTGATGACTGATACCGGGTCCCAACTAGCTTTCAGCCACCTTTTCTCCCGGATGTCCTGGGCCTCCACCTTAAGAACTTGTCATTCATGCTTCAACCTTACTCCTCAATCTAGCCTCCTCGAATACGGGCAATGCACCCGCCTCCTTCCTTCTTCTTTGACGGTCAACCTTGTCAACCAACGTTGCTTCCTGTTGTCGGCATGCACCGCACCCCGACAGTGCTGCACGGCACGGCTGGTGCGGTTGCCCTCCTAAACCTCCCCTTTGCCTCCCCTCCCCTCCATCCTGCCCTGCAATTTTGTATCGCGATTCTCCTTTCTGCGAGTGACTGGGCCCGCTCGCGCTGAGCCCAGCCTGCAAAGCATGCGCCACGTCAGCGCCTACTGCCCCCTCGCTTCCAAGCACAACCCCCCTTCAGTGTGCAGCCTGCTTAGCAACCCACTGATTATTGTTTGAATGTCCACTGAGACTGCGCTTTGCCAGATAGTTGCCTGCACAAAGAAGACAACAACCTTGTGCGCTTGACTACACTGAACAACCTTCCCCGGCTTGTCCGTCTGTCTGTTTGTCTGGGTTGTAATACTTTCTTGCAAATCCCCGTTTCTGCAACCCAGCTGGTATCAGTAGGCCTGAGGCATAAAAGGTTAAAGCTGACTGAAGTGGGCTGTGAACCCTGCCAGCCCTTCAAACCTTGCCAGCAGTGGGCAGCTGCCGACAGCTGAGCTGTCACAACCGCGATGGTTTGCGTGATCCTGTTCACTGCTGGGGTTGTGCAATCTCACTCCTAATGTTGTGCATTGTGTTATTGTTCACCCCTGGTGTTGTGCCCCCCAGCTGATTGAGCTCGCTCGTTTTGTGTTGTGCACGGTGGTGATGTCAGCTTTGTGTTGTGCACTGTGATCACATCAGCTTTCAAGATAGATGGCAGTTCCAAACAAGAAGCAAGCAAGAGTCGATGCAGCAGGGGGAGCTTTGAGAAGCCCGCAGGAGCAAAGTAAGGAGGGGCGGTGCAAGCCAAACAGGGAGGGAAAACAAGGCAAGGGAATGCGGGGTTTGAAAATTGCGCCTGGCCAGTACACGAGAGGAGTCACCTGAGTGACCGGCTAGTACCGGCAGCACAGCGAGAAGAAGTACCGTAGGGCATGGTACCGCAAGTTGAGTGACTGGGCAGTACTGGCTGGGGTGCTTTATGGGGTGGGCCATAGTTTTGTTTTGAAAAGAAGGACTGGCATTGCAGGATGAGGAGACAATAGGGCGGACTTGAAGCGGCAGGCAAGCACGGATGGCTCGCCGCCCGGCATGCATTGCCGAATGTGCATGCAAATCATGCATGAAGCGTGTATGCCATGCCAAGCCATGCCATGCCATGCCGTGCAGCGGTTGGGGGTGCATCTACCTATTCATGAAAAACGGTTGCCGCCGTGCTGTCCACAGCGGGTGTGAGCCGGCATCAAGCAGGCATCAACCCATCAGGCAGGTACCCTGCTATTAGGCGGACACCCTCAGGTAGGACTGAGCTTACGGCAACGCCTGCAGTGCTGACATCCAGGGTGTGTGCTGCCACTAGGCCCACGGGAACAGGTTGGTAACCCAGCATACAGTCTGCCAGCTAGCAGCCCATAGTAGCATGCTCAGGCGAATATCCTGATGCAGTACTGAGCCTGACGTCTACGCATGAACTGCTGGCATGCAGCGTACAGTCTGATACCAGGCCCACGCAGGCAGGCTGCTAGCAGGCTCAAGCGAACATCCTAATGTAGTATTGAGCCTTCATGCCGCAGAGTAGGCAGGCAGGGAACTGAGTCAGCTTCTCGGGCAGCGGCAGCGTGTCCGCCAAGCACTCTGCACAGAGAGGCGGGGGGGAAATTCCAGGGAGGATCATGAGGACGGTTGGCTATTCACAAGGGGGAATGGGGTAGGTTGGTGGTCAGGCTGAGTGGCTGTTTGCACCGGAGGAAGTTCAAGAGGCAGCTAGTCTCCCCCTAGGCTGCCGGAAACGCACGTCGCCTGCAGTCCGCTACGCAGATCGCACCACAGCATAGCGCAGCACAAGTGGAAGCATAGCGCAGGGTGGCAACACACAGCGCGCCCTGCCCATGAGCCTCTGCTGTGCCCGCTGTGCGCCGTGCACGCTCTGCTCACCGGGGCAGTGGCCGTGGTGGCCGCATGGGATCCAGATATTCACCGACTCCCGTTGCTTGCACTGCACACACGGATTCTTCAGCACTGGGGGCGCGCCTGCTGCTGGCGGGGCAGCTGATGCCGCTGGTGGTGGCGCCGCAGGGCCTGCCGCCTCTGCGGCAGCCATGGTGGGCTTGTCCGCTGCCGATGCTGCTGCACTTGCCGGTGCTGTAGCTGCTGCAGGCTCCGCTTGAGTCGGGCCTGCAGAAGTGGCTGGCGCTGTGCCTGCGGCTGCAGCAGCAGCGGAAGCTGCGGTGGCTGCCGGTGCTGCAGGGCGCATGGGCGGGCGGTAGCCGCCCAAAGTGGGGCGGTACGGCCGGGGAGCCGATCCTGCCGCCGCTGGCCGCGGAGGCGGTACCGCTGCTGCTGGGGCACCAGGTGGCGGTACCGCCCCTGCTGGGGCGCCAAGTGGCGGTGGCAGTGTTGCGGCTGCTGCTGCTGCTGCTGTTGGGACTGGGGCTGCAGGCGTTGCCGCTTGGGTAGCACCCGCCCCTGGAGGGCGCTGGCCAGGGAACAGCGACGAGAAGTTTGCAAACAGGCCAGGACCTGCGGCAGGCCGAGCGGGTGCTGCGGGCACCAGGCGCGGCGCAGGCGGCGATGCTGCGGCAGCCGCCGCTGCTGTTGTCCTATGCAGCGCCTCTGCCATGCGTGCGTCTTCCTCGAGGCGCTGCCGCTCCTCCAGCTGCGCCTCTGCTATCAGCTGCTCCTGCATCTGTCGTGCCAGCTCAGCATCCCGCTCCTCCTGCTCACGCCTGCACACAGCCAGGCAGCCAGCCAGACAATCAGGCAGGGGGTCACAACAGATTGTTGCACATCGGTTACTTACGTACGTTCAACTGGCTAAGAGGAATGTTGGCTGGCGGCTGCTGGCGGCTGCTGGCGGCTGCTGGCCCGCCCACCCTTTACCAGCTGGCACCTGCAGCATAATAACCAGATACCAGCTTGTGTAGTCCCAGGTTCTGAAACACACACGCACCTGAGGCGTTCTGCTGCTTCCCACATATCCTCTGCTAGCGGCTTGCGCCCCTCCCGCTGCTGCTCCTGCTGCTGGCTTGCCGCCCCCGCGGGGGCGTCAGCCTTGCCGGCCATGTGGGGTGGCAGGGGCTGCAGCCCCCTGCTGCTGGTACCAGTAGAACTGGCAGCTCCTGAGGTGTTGGCAGAGGGAGCACAGTCGCGGCTAACAGGGGCCGCCAGGAACCTAGCCGCCCCCCACAGCTGCGCCCTCTCCTGCTCTGACTGTAGTTCCAGCATTGCCACCATGACTTCCCGGATCTGCATGCAGGAGGTGGCAGAAGCGGCAGGAAAGGGTGGGAATGATGTACAAAGGCGGTATGCAGGGACGTAATGGATGTGCATACGTATCAATGGGCATGCACCACAGAAAGCACAGCCTCCACACTTCACACTCTGCACCAGTGTGCAACAGCATGTGAACATGCACCTGTGAGGGCAGGCAGAGGAATGACCCCAGTACTTGGTAATGTGTGTTTCTGACAGCGCATGGTGTGATTGTGTGGTGTTCTGAAGCCACTACCGCGACACATTTCCGCAGAGCTGCTTCCCATGCTGGCATCACTGACACCCCAGCGACAACTGGGCAAATGCCTTGGTGGAATTTCAATCACAAAGGGCAGCCCACTTGCCAACGTTGCATTCGCCACGATCATACACACGAGCAATCAACCTCCCTGCTAGAAACCTCACATCGCTCCCTTCCTCCTTTTCCCACCCTTCCCGCCGGGTCAACCGGCGTGCCTCTAAACAGCCCATCCGGCCAGCCAGCCAGGCATAGATTGACTGACTTCCTGAACCACTCACGTTAGCAGCCGCCAGCTTCTGCGGTAACTTCAAGCCCCTTCCAAAGTCCTGGCGCTGCATCAGGTGAGACACGCGCTGCAGCGGCAGCGGCGGCAGGCTGCGCTCCAGCTGGAAAGTAACCACCTCGCCGTTGGGCAGCGGCAGCACCTCGCGCTGTGGAAGGCAGTACTGTATAGGTTGGAGGGGACGAATGCAACAAACTGTTTGTGACTGAGCAATTGATCCGGCCCCTGCAAGCTTGCGAACAACAGGGCGGAGTTACAAGCCACATTGCCACGCGCAGACCGCTGCCCCTTCATCAGCGATGCATGTAGCTGCAATGCGTGATGTGGTCAGGCCAGGAGCGATGCACACAAAAGATGCCGAACAGCACAGGGCAGCCAACCCAATGGCAGAGCAGCGCATACCAAGCATGCACCATGCATGCAAAGCAAAGCAGGCAGCACAGTACATCACTCCCATACAGTACATCACAGGTCAGTGTGATGCAGTGTGATGCAGTACAGTACAACACAGTGTACCTTCTCGTGAGCCGCCCACACCCCATAGATCGACCCCTCCTCCACGTCACACATGAGCAGTGCCATGGTTCCTGTCACAGGCAGGCAGGCAGGCAGGCAGGCAGGCAGGCAGGCAGGCAGCCACAGCAGCGCACATCAACGAAGTACAGCGTCAGCCACAGGAAACAAGCCACAGCAAAAATGGACCTAGGCTGCCGAGGTGTCGAATGGCAGGACAATACAATCAAGGAGCGGTCAGAAATGATGGGTCGTAGACAGGACAGAGTGATGTGTAAATGACGGGCCAATTGACAGTAGAGTGTACAATAACTGCAACTAACAAGGTAATGACCACCTACCCTTGGTGACCAGCCCTGGTTTATCCAGAAAGGCCACGGGGAGGCCGAATGGCTCCTCCCCGCAGTCGAGGTACGCCTGAAAGCTCTGCGGTACCATGGCGGGACAGCGGTATATGCGGCTTGGTGGGACAGCAGTACAGCGGTGCAGGTGGCTTGCTGGAACAGCAGCACAGCATTTAGCAGTGCAGCGCAGTACTGTACTGTGCTTTGACGCAATATCTGTTCTTGTCATATATACTTGCAACGCAACAGGGCCACCAGCCATAATTGCCACCAAGGCCCCCAAACCGCCAGCCAGCAGCCAGCCGGCCAACTATTCACTGGCCAATCAGTCAACCACAGATAGCGGGGTGCACGGGCAGCCAGCCAACACACTCCATGCAATGCACTGCTGGCAGCTTCCATGCCGCTGCCTTGCAACAACTGAACAACCTACCGTTGCATTGGTGGGTATGAGCTGTCCCGACAGGAACTTCAGGGTCAAAGGGTCCTGGCTAACATCTGCCTGCTGCTCAGCCTGCTGCGGCCTAAACTCCGAGGCTGCCACCCGCAGCCCGCCATTGGCGCCAGCGCCGGCGCCGCCAGCCGCTCCACCAGCTGACGGCGCAATGGCAAAACCGGTGGTGGTGGTGGCGGGTGATGTACCTGCCGTGCATGCTATGGTTGTCGCTGTGGCTGCTAAGGGGCTTAAACCGCCGTGACCACCGCTGAGGGTGCTGCTGCTGCTAGTGCCCGGAACAAACTCACGAGCACTAGGCTTCAGGCCATAGCCTCCGGTGCCCAAGCTCACACCCGTGCCACTCGCACCACCAAACAATGGCACACCCCTGCTGGCGCTACTGCCGGCGCCGGGTGCAGAGGTCGCCGCTGTTCCAGGTATCGTGATGCTGAAGCTCGGCTGACCGCCGCTGCCGCTAGTAACCGCACTGAGACCGCTGAAGGGGCGGCTGGGTGGCGGGAGCTCCTCGGCATAGAGAGGTGCGTGGGCAGCCGCCCCGTAATAGGAACCGCTGGCGCTACCTGCCTCTTCCGTATATTCGCTTCCCGCCTCCTCTTCATCCCAGCCCTCTGCTTTCCTCCTCGCCTCCTCCTGCAGCCTCTCAGCTAGCTCCTCCACCTCTGCAGGAAGAACGAAGCGACAAGGGAGTGGGGAGGTTAATTTAAACTTTAACCTGACAAGTCGTACGCTGACATGCAAAAGCAGGCAGGCTGGCAGGCGGGTGGCCAGGCAGGCAGGAAGGAGAAGGCAGCTCAGCAGGCCGGCCGGCGGGCAGGCAGGCTGCCAGGCAGGCAGAAGATGATGGCACTGCAAAGGTGTCGGCGTCGATGTCGCAACACCGTACTGGCTGCCCCCGTCGTAAGCTGGACCCCATTTGCCTGTCTCGCCAGGCATGCGCTTGAGCACCATGGCTGTCAGGCGGGAGTGCAGCAGCACACGCTGGCTGAGGAGCATGTAGGCCTGCAGTCGAGAAAAATTGCAGGCACAAACGGAAAATTGAGCAAATGGCCGGGAACAACGGAAACATGAGTGGCAGGTTGGATGCCTAAGGGAAGGCCTACAAGAAAGCAAGACGTCCACGTGAAGACTGGACAGCAGCGGATGCGGGAGAGGTATGAGTTACCCACCGCACAACACTCCACCCCACTCCGGGCCATGCCCACTAGCGCCCCACCACACCTTGTACGCTGCGCCGGTGTTGCGGAAGGCCACCAGAGATGCCTTACAAGCCTCGTACATGCGCAGCTCCTTGACGGGTCCATACTCAGAGAAGGTGCTCCTGCAGATGAGGAAAGAAAGATCATGGCATTAAACCCGGGGATGAGGAGCGACCAAGGAAAAAGAAACGAACGTCACTGATATAAAGGGGGCAACAAAAGGTGCCTGGTGAAAGCCAGGAGGACAAGAAAGCCAAATGAAAGGTGAGCTGCACGAGAGCAATCGGCCTGGCGGCGTAGAGCACTCTAGATGTACCCACCATAGCTGCTATGGTAATATACAGTGTTTTCTGCTGCACTGCACCTAATCTACCTAACTTCCCCGATGTTGAGCAGAGGGCATGCATTAGGATTGCACCTGAAGAAAACCGCTGCTGCCCATCACTGGCATGTGCCTAAGCAACATCCCTGCTGCTGCGCACATGGCGTGTGCGTGAGGATTGTTTTTGCTGACGCACCGATGGCGTGTTACCTGAGGAACATCTCCGGGCGCACCCCCTCCTCATCCGGCATGCGCCGATAGTCCAAGTTTTCCAGCAGAAGCACCAAGGGACCGTTGGGGTCATCTGTGGTGAGGAGGAACGGAAGCAAGCACAGCTCACAAATGGGGCAGTAGTGGGTTTGATGGATGCAGTTGATGGAGCACTGAAACGCACAAAAAAAACTCGTACTTTGCGCAAAAAGGAAAAGTGAAAATGCAAGTGGACAAATTTTGAAGGGGCCCTGGCATCGCTGGAAGGGCCAAGCTGCTCACCTGGGCGGAACTCTCCCGCCTTGAACGACCGCAGCGCGCTCAGCAGCGACGAGCTGTACAGGTCGCGCGCAGCACGCTCAGCGTCCTCGCCACGCCGTTCCTGCATGGTGCCAAGAGACAGGTAAGAATCTTGTACCCTCCAGAAGTGCCGTTTGCTACGTACGACTGACCCATAAAAGCAAAGACATAAAACCAAGCTGCTCTTGATCTCAAGTCAAGGGGGCTTGACACAACTCGCCTAGCGGTTGTATAATCCCACCTGTGCAATCTGCTGGGCCTCCTCCAGGTCTGGAAACTCCAAGGGGCTGACCTCCAGGGTTTGCTGCACTAGTGGGAATCGAGCCAGACCTTAGCCGCGAGCCACGGACCGAAGTAAGTGACTGGAGCGGGCACCTGGACGGACACCCGGTTTGACAGATGGGATGCACCGAGCACAGCAGGTGGGCTGCAAAGCCTCGCAGCCGGCAAATTGCTCGCCCCACCTGAGGACGCCGGCCATTGTGGCTTCCCAGCTCCTCCTCGCCCTGTAGAAAGTGAAAACAGGAGGGACAAGATCAAGCGGATGAGGCACATCAAAGGACGGCAATCTGTTGGAGGATAATGCTTAGGCTTGCTGCCCGGGCCTTTAACTTCCATTCTTGTAGTAACTTGCTGACTCAACCACCTGTCTTTGTCTGAAAGACAAACTGCAGAGGCGGAGACGGCACCGTTTTGTCGCAAACCAGGGACAGCAGTCACCCACCAGCAATGCTGATTCCTCCAGCTGCTTCCGCCGCTGCTCCGCTAATGACAGGCCTGTGTCAATCACCAGCTTCAACCCCTTCTTCTTCCTCTTGTCCGCCTGCTGGCAACGATAAAACGAGGAGATACGTACAAAGGACAGCAGGGACAAGATTGTGGCAGAAGCAGGACAGACTGTGGGACAATTGTTGCCTCGCTGACCGCTTATCAAGTACACTATGCAACACACGAAGTACAGCACAGCACCAACGCAACGGCTCTTTCCCCGGTTCTTCTTGCTCGCCATATTGCGGAGACTGGTGGATTCTCTAGGCTGCCCACCCACCTTGCTGTCCTTGTATTCAATACCAGCCCTAACCTGCCGCACATCTTATCAGCTGCACCCCAGGCTCCATCAGCTGCGCACCCACCTTGCTATCCCCGTATTCTATGCCAGCATCCCTGGCTGGCCCCTTGCCCTTGTCCTTGGCCTTGCGGCGAGCCCCTAACACCCTCAAGTCCTCCTCGCTGCTGTGCCGCTTGATGGCCTGCACGGCAAGCAATGGCACAAACACGGCAGGGTAGCTTTTTAGGGTCGCAATTTCTTGCCCAGTGATGCAACCCCGGGCATGTTTGTTGGGCTGCTCTTGCTGGCTCAGGGTTCCAGGGCAACTGTCCCAACCTGGTTCAGGGCAAACTGTCCCAACCCCAGTGTGGAGTCTGAAGGACATTGGCGCACAGAAGCGGCGCCATCCCCGGCCAAACTGCCGGCAATTGCAGCGAGGAAACAATCACACGAGGGAGGGCCCCCGCCACTCACCCGCAGCAATTGATCGTCTGGCAGGGCAGGCGTAGGCGCCGACGGTTCCTCTATCTCCTCTACTGCCGCTGCTGCTGCAGCTGCGTTGGCGCTGGGCGACAGCGCTGTTGTGCTGTCTGCCTGCATCTCTTGCTGCTGCTCCTGCATCTGCTGCTCCTCCTGTTGCTGCTGCTGCTGCTGTTGCTGCATGCGCTGTATCTTCCTGTTGGATGGGTTGGCTGCTGCCGGTTCCTACAAGCATACGCCCAAGAAAAGCACCATATTACCGTCACAAGAGCCGTGTTGTGCCGACAGCTGCCGGCCCTTAGGCAAACACATGTCAATGTAACTGTCTCATGCTAGGGCAGGGACGGGGGTGGAAAGAACCAGGAGGATCAGCCGGTGATACTCTGCTAAGCAAAGCACACCTTAGACAGTCAGGTGACTGACCCTTTCTACAGACAACCACCTGCCCTAAATTTTACAAACAACCGGCTCCCGTTTAAGTCTACACAAGATCAGCTGCTCTAACAACAATGGCAGTAGGCGATGCCTTGCTCACCTCCTCATCATCATTCGCCGCTTTCTTGCCCTTTCCCTTCTTAAACTTGAAGCGCCGCTCCTTCTGCTGCTGCTGCCGGTGGCGCTCCCATGCAGGGTCCTCCTCCTGCTGCTCTAGCTGCTGCGCATTCTGCTCCTTCTGCAGGCGGGCAGGCGGGCACGCAAACGAGGCAGGAAAGCAAGTTAGAAGCCATGAGACATGCAATTGAGCTGAGCACCTGCCAGCCAAACCCACACAAGGCCTCGTCTTGCAAGCCATACAATTTGCACCTGTCATGACCAAAACACACATAATCACGAGAAAATACCAGCAGCAACACAATATGACCCCAGCCGCCCACCCTGACTTCCTCCTCAATATTCAGGATGGGGTACTTGTTGGGACCCTCAATAAACACCAGTATGCCGTCGCACTCGGGGCACACACTTTTTGCGGTCGCCCTATGTGCATGGGAGGGAAGCAAAGTTGTAGCGGCAGGTGAAGGCTAAGGACATGCAACACACACAGGATATACAAATGCAGCAACCAGTATTCGCGGGAAAAAAACATACAAATGCACATATTAAAATACAAAATTGAAGCTAGCATGACAAGAAGCAAATAGCCAGAAAGGAGCCTGCAGAGGTGCGCACCTTTTTGTAGAAGCTGAATTTGAAGTCCTTGCCTGACACCATCTGCTCGTCGCCCTTGGCATCAAACATGCGCACTGCATCAAAGGAGCACATGAGGCAGCGTCGGAGGTAGCACCATAGGCTGACAGACAGCATGCAGAGGGCCACCACGCAAGCTTGACAACGTGGTTCAAACAAATAGAAACTGCCCCAATCATCATGCCGTTGCTGCCTGCCTTCTGGCTTGGGCTACCAGAAACCAGCACACTCAACCGCAATACTAGCACAAGCAACGTATTGCACAACCTGGACAAACAGCTCAACTTCATTAACCCTTTCGAGCACTAGATAGAAGGACCGGACACAAGAAAGTGGGACCGGTGGTCCTTAGGACAATCAGCTGGGTGCAATCCCAAGCAGCCGGCCCACCTGTGCCCTTGCGCCAGCAGGGCTGGTGGAGAAGAGGCGGTGGCCGGCGGAGCAGCGGAGCCCATAGTGATCAGAGTGCGAGGCTGCAGGCAGGCAGGCAGGAAAAACAGGCAGGCAGGCAGACAGACATAAGTGGGACTGGAAAATCTAGAGACCTGGCAAACAGGCAAAAATGTAGAGATACAAATTCACAGGCAGACATGACCATCAATCAGGCCAAGCGAGTAATTTTGATCGCCTGGAAAGTCTTGGGAAGGTTACTGGGCACATTGATGCTGACTGAGTGAAGCCAGACACAACTTTGTCACCGGCAGCGTCACACGGGAACAAAGAATCGTATGTGCCCTGCTGTGCACGGTTGGCAGGCATGTGGCGGTGAGCTCACCCTTCACTTCCCCCTCAGCATGCTGCTTGGTGCACGCTGCTCCCAGCGCATACTCACCAAGCACTGCAAAAGGGTGGGTATGCATTGCAACCAGTTCGAAGTCCAGCCCTTTTCTTGACGCAATCAATAATACTCCCAGGCTGCACCGCCTCACATCAGGCAACGGTCTGCCGCTGGGCTTCACGATCGAGGGGCCGCTTGTGCAGCTGGAATTACACAAGCTGAATAATCTCTGTCAGCTGCCACCAGCTGAACTACCAGCTCCTGCTACTACAGTTGCTGCTGGCCAAGGTATGCCATGGTCCTGCCAACTGGAACTGCCACTGCTGCCAGCTGGCACCAGCTGTCACCCACCCGGGTCCTCCACTTCAACCTCCTCGACTTCATCCAGCCCCATCTTCTTCCGCAGAGCCTTGCGCTGCCTGCAGGCGAACCAAACAACCGAGGCAGGAAGTGAGGCAGGGCCAGAAAGTGAGACACCCACTCTAGAAGCACTGTCAATACTCAAGCAGCACCGCATGGAGGACAAGCACTTGACAAATTTACACCAGCCCGCCAGGCAGCCTGGAAACTGACAGGCCGCAACCCATGCGCAAGCCAAGGTAAACAGCCAAGCATATACTTGAAAAGCCGCCGCTGCTCTCTAATCAATCAGTTACTCTAATGACAACTCACTCTTCTTTTACCTT
This sequence comes from Ettlia oleoabundans, assembly GCA_019693395.1. Taxonomy (NCBI): domain Eukaryota; kingdom Viridiplantae; phylum Chlorophyta; class Chlorophyceae; order Chlamydomonadales; genus Ettlia; species Ettlia oleoabundans. Next base: position 13,791 of record JAAMXP010004244.1, on the reverse strand, counting down.
CAATGCCGCCTTGAGCTCCTCCAATTGCGCCAACTCAGCCTCAACCTGCTCCACCTTCTCCTTCTTGGCTTGAGCTGCCTCTGGCGCCCCCTTCTTCTTCCTCTGCTGCGCCGCCTCAAACTGTGGGGCAGGCGGTGGCGGCGCCTGCGCCTGCAGTCGGCTACGCCGCACTTTCTCCCGTACTTCGGCACCTACCGGGGCAATCAGAGGGCACAGGAGGCCTGTCAGCAACCGAGGCCACAAAGCAAGTGGCAAAGCAGGGTTGGCTTGTGACAAGTCAGCTGGAGATCACGCAACAGCCACACAACTATTATGTGCTATCGAGACAGGTCGGCATGCTGTAGATAAACAAGAGACCTGCAGGGCCATTAATTTAAAGGTTCAACGCCATCCCATTGGTGTTTCAAACCCCGAACCTCCAAAATATATCACGTTAACAAGCTCCATACCTGCAGCAGCATAGGGCTGCGACTTGCGCTCCGGCGTCGCGTTCTTGTAAGCGTCATCAATGAAGCCTGCGACAACAGCCGAGGGCAGATGCCGCACATTTTCTAGCTCAACCACATATAGCTCAGGTGTCAGACAGGACAGCATGTCAGCTAGAGAAAAAGGGAGAAAAAGGGGGGGATTAGCATGTGCGAGGAGCATGCTCAACACATTTTGAGGTGTTGCAAACATGCATGCAAACTGTTCGAAAATCCGCTACGCTGACACGTGAGTGCAACCAGGCGATTGCGCACCTCGGATAAAGGGCTCGCCGCTTTTTGGCCTCGGCTTGCTTTGAATCTGTTGGACCAAATCATCTTCACTATAATCTCCAGAAACCAATCCCTCACGCAGGTCACCCTCTGATTGATCGCCATAATCTGCCTTGCCCTTGTCATTATCAGACACCAGTCCTGGCATGTCATCGTCAGAATCAGCGTCGCTGGCATCGTCACTGCTTCCCTGCGGCACAGTTGGGCATTTAGGCTACTTCAATTGGCCAAACTCTGCAGCATGCCACAAACCTTAGCCACAGTGTTTTGATATACACCCCAAAGCACAGGGAACTGTGGGTGACATCAGTACATGCAGCCAAAAACTTCCATAAGAATGCTCGCTAGGCAGCCACCAACCAACACCACTCACCTTCATAAGCGGCGGCGGGGCAGGCATGGGGCCGCCCTGCTGTCCTTCTGGCTGCTTGGGTTCCGCTTCATGCTGCTTTCCAGGAGCAGGCGGCTGACTAAGGGGCTGGTTCTGGCTGCCTTGGCGTGATGCTCTACGGTGCGGTGGAACTCCAGCCTTGTCATCATCATCCGAAGAGTCTGCAGTAGAAAGGAAGAAAGCGTGGCAAACGGCTACTGAGGGACTGGCGGTCCGTTGGATGCCGTTGGATGCATTGCTGCCTTTCCTCTCAGGCTGGCAGCAACAGAAGCGACCTTGGCCTAAAATGACTGTATAGCCGCCTTTTGCAACACCACGCTGCTGCGGCTGCTGCTGTTGCCTGTTCCACAACTACTCCCGCCCGGCCTCACCGGCAGGAGACCATTGGTGTCCTAGGACTCCCTCCTGCCGAGCTGGCTGAGACACCGACGCTTCTTCTTCGTCGCTAAAATCGCTGTCGTACCCTTCATGGGTGGTCAAGCTTGGCACGTCGCTGTCGCTACTGCCCCCGCTGTCCTCCACTACATCTTGAATGATCTGCGGCTTGCTGTAGGCATAGCTAGTATCGCGGGGAGGCATGCCGCCTCACACACAGCTTCTACCGCCCTGCACAAACAAGGAGTGTGGCCAGTGAAGCGAGAGAATTTCTAGCGCCGCCAGTGGCCCGCCACCCGGCAGGTTGAAACAGCCACGCTGGGCCGGCACGCCGGGCGGTTCGCTGTAGACTGCACGATGCCTGGACTTGAAAGGATCACCCCCGAGAGCTGGGCAACCAGATATGCACTGCAAACACAAGCGCACTAGCGTTTCCTCCTCACTGGAGCGCACACAACGCAGCACATTGGAAGCGATCCAGCATCGACCATATACCTATTTTACATAAGGGCGAGGGCCTCGATCACAGGCCTCCTTCGGTGTAATCGCGGTCGCTCGAACAAGCCCCCTAGCCTTACTGCCCCCACAATCATCTACACAGAGACAATAAATCGGGGAACAAGCATCGAAGGAGATTAATGTGCTCCCCCTGCTATGCGCTGATGCTAGCTTGCACGCCGCTTCCATTGGCTTGTACAACACATGTGCCCTGCTGTCCAACACTCCTGAACCGGTTTGCCCGGGTTTGCTACCACCCAATCTAGCAACGGAGTTTTGGCCATCACGGTTAAAGGCCAGCATTACTGGTCTGTGCAGCAGCAAAACGCTGCTCAGCCATGTATGTGCCATGCAAAACAAGCTGGGCGGGACACTGCATAACTCAAAGACTGCAAAGCATGGGCCAGTCAACAGGGCGACGGTCAAAGATTCGTTGATAACTTTCAGCAAATTTTCTTCTCGGTTTTGCCAAACTGGGGCCTTCCTGGGCAGGGACGGCTGGGTGAACGGGTAGGGACTGCGAGAAATGCAACACAGGACACCAGACAGGTATGTTCCAACGCAGCCACCAAATGCCAGGCAGCTCAGACATTGACTTCAATCATGCCGGTTTTCTCATCGACACGGGCACCAAAGGTGGGCAAAGGCTTGGGGGTGTCACCAATTTTTCCAATCTGCAAGGCAGCAGAGGCTGTGGCAGAAGCGGTGCAAGCTCTGGCAGCAGACTTCAAGCAGCACCCAACGACATTATGCCCACTACAAAAGACAACAACAACAACAAAAAAAAAAGCATGCAGAGAAACTTTCAAAAGCAGCGAATGTGACCACTCATTTGGTTTGAAAATTATGCGCAGCAGCTGGCCCTCACCAGTGGGAGGTTGGGCATCTTGGGGCACCACTCGCCCACCGGCTTGCCGGATTCCAGGTCAAACTTGGTGCCATGTGCAGGGCAGGTGACGCAGCTGCATGATGTGGGTGGTGAAGGAAGCTTCAGCCATGTGATGAAAGGAGGAATCAGATTCCCGGGGGGCGGTGGATGTAGCCATCCAGCACCCACACGCGCCCGGCAGGTGGTACATTATGCTGGCCTCATAGGCAACCACGCTCTTGATGCGGGCGTGAACCCATGAAGCTTGTCAGGGTGCAAGCAAAGCAGCCCAGAGCAGCCAGCTGGGCCAGGGGCCCCGTGCTGTCTAACTGGGGTGCTGCCAGCTGATTGCTGCATGGGGAGCAACGTCCAGCAGCTGCACGGGCTCACCCATCTGAGATCTCAGCCTGGAATACGGCGGTCTTGCCCACCAGCGGCAGCCCCAGGTGGCTGCACTTGTTGCTCACAGCCTTCACTTCCTCACCCACTGCAGCCAGCAGGATGCGCTGGCCATCAATCTCCACCACCTGCAGCACCAAGAACAGCATCATTCTTCGTTAGCAAAAACACAACAAGAAGCTCAGCTGCACAATGGTTGATTGATTCATGGGATGCCCTAGCTCAGAGAGGCCAAGCTGCCGGCTTCCAGAACAGCAGGGCAATGGAATGAGGGGCTGCGTACCCCACCTTCTTGCCGCCGGCAGCACCCAGTTCATGATCCTTCACACCAGAAGAGGTCCATGCCGCCTGTAGCAATCAGCATAGCATGGGTTTCATACGCCAAGTCACAACCACACAGCAACCACGCTTGCCTGCAAGGGACCCTCCGCTGTCACAGGCGCATGGGCGGGATTCCCTGTCGTGGTCGGGGCGCGGCTGCCCAAACCAGGCAGCCACAAGGTCAATGAGAGAAACTGTTGATCTAGCTTTACTAAGACGTTAGGCCCTGCTGACGGGCCACCACAACCCTGCCGCGTTCCTACCGGAGGTTTTAAACCAGCGGGTCAGCAGCGATGGATTTGCACAGCCTTTAATCACAATGCGCTCACCTGGACGCGCACAGAGGTGCGGTGGGATGGACGGGCCGCTATGGCGGCGGGGCGGGCGGCAACACTGGTGACGATCATGCTGGCTTCCGTAGATGCTTAATAAATTGTGCGGCGCCGCTGTTTTTGCAGAGCCAAATTTGTACTCCTCGCCAAGCGTACTGCTGGCGAGCTGACGACCTCTCCGCCTGTTTGGGTCCCGAAAACCTTGTCCGTTGTCCATCACCGATCATGCGGTCTCACAAAGCTGTACCCAGCGCAACAGCCTGTCGTTGACAAGCTCACTTGAACGGAGCGTTTGGGCTACTCTGGGCGCACTCGCCGCTGCCAGCGCCCCGTGATCTTGAAAAACGAGGCTTTACCCCGGTGATACACGAAGAATTGCGGCCCCAGCCGCTGTGCAGCGGGAGCACATTCAAGCGGTGGCACCGCAAGCGTCGCCTGCCGTCGTGCGAACGCAACAACCAATGCAAATGTCTTTTCTGTTTCCTTGCCATGCAGATCAGTGCCGACCGTTTCGGTCTTGCATGTTGACTTTGCAGCAGGCCCGGGACATATTCCTGGGGCAGAGGATTGAGAAGTTTTTCGGGCCGGACGATGACTTCCTAGGCGGCGTCTTTTCCGGCACTGTCCAAAGGGTGGACAGCAATCGTGTGGACAAAGACGGGATCAACTGGCCCATGCTCTTTCACATTGGGTGAGCTGAGGCTGCACGGCATGTGAAAGCGCTTTGACGGCAATCCATCAGGGTTTCACGCTACTGTTTGCAGCACACGCCTGTTCGTGTGTTGCATTGTGGGCAGCTGCCGTCGGCTGTCCCGTCGCCATAAGGCCTTTTCACACTCTGTTGCCCACCTCACTCTGCCAAATGCAGGTATGATGATGGCGACAAGGAGCACCTGACACAGGAGGAGGTGGAGCACTTTCTGCTCGACAAGGAAGGGGTGCAGCGGCGAAAGGCGGAGGTGCTGGAGGCAGCCCAGCCGGGTGCCGCCTGCGGGAGCCGCCACGAAGACCCTGTTGAGAATGATGAGAACGGGAAGGCACCAATCGCGCAGCCCAAACGGCGGCGCGTGGAGGGGGTGCTTGGCGATGCCACAGCTCGCAGCAGGAATGGAGCCACCGCTGCTGCTGCACCGGGCGAGGAGCGGCGTAGCAGGTGCGTTGGGTGGTTGATAGTTGCGGGCAGCGACTTGGGTTCTACTGCGGGCTATGTGCCAGCCTGTGATATGTGCCTTCTTAGCTTCAGTGGCCGTCTAGTTAGACACGCTTGGATAGTGTGAGGTAGTCATACCTTCGTCTTATGCTCATGGCACGATGCAGCCCAATGCAATGTTCTCACTTGATCCTGTTGGCCCCTTTGCCACCCTTGCTTATATTATGCAAGTTATTGAACCTCTGCCAGCACATCTTTGCATGCACCACTCGTGCTGCTTGAGTAATGCACTACTCGCGCTGCTTCAAGTGCAGGCGGGACGCCAAGCGGCGGGTGGATGAGGATTTCCAATACGAGGACCCACGTGGTGCCAAGCGTGCGGCAGCTGTGGGCGACGACGGCGCCGCCATTCGCTCACGCTTTGGCATCCGGCAGGCCACGCAGGCGGCGGCAGCGGTCGCCAACATGGCCTCTGAGAGCCAGGTACGTGCAGGTTGGTGCCTGAACCACAGTACCAGATGGGCTCGTGCTGCTGCGTTTGTGGGTGCTGCACAGGCAGTTGCTAGATTTTGTCCCTCCAGCGGAGAGCCTTTGTATTGCCGCCAGGCCAACAGTTTGACATTGGGTTGCTGCCATGCCAACAAGTAAAACCATGCTGTTGATTGCAACTCTCACCTCGCTTAGCATGTCTGCCCAGCCATCACCCTTTGCCTGCAGGAGGTTTGCCCGTTGGCTGAGGGCGGCATGCGGCCGACGGGGCTGGCGGGGCATTTGAAGAAGATTGAGGTGGTCAATTTCATGTGCCACGAGAACTTCAACATGGAGTTTGGAGAGGTATGCATATTTGGCGGGAAATGGTGCATGGGATTGGTGGAAAGAAATGATTTGGGTTGCACAGCCATATGCCCTCATCTCACTCCATCCGCCCAACCCCAACACATAATTTGCCTTCTGTGCAGCATGTTACGTTTGTCAGCGGCACCAACGGCAGCGGCAAGTCGGCTGTGCTTCAGGCGCTGCAGTGCTGCTTGGGCGTGCGGGCTACCAACACCGGACGTGCCAAGAGTTTCCAGAAGGCAAGGCAGGCCGCCAAAGCAGACACGTTCCCTCGCAGCTGTAATTCCCCACCACCCAAGCTTTCCCGCTGTTGTGTTCCCTTACCTCAAGCCTGTGTTTTCCTGCTTTTCTGTGCAATGTGCAAGCCTTCAAGCTATCTCCGCATAATCACAAGGCATGCAGGATGTTTTGCTGCCTGTGCATATCAGAATGCCCCGTTGCAGGTTTGAACTTACACTTTCAGCCAAGCTTTCTTCTGTGCTTGCAGTTCATCAGAACCGGCGCTGACGAAACCATCATACGCGTGACATGTAAGCTTGGGTTGATGGGTTTGCAGGCACACGAGCCCTCAGCTCCATAACAATGTGGCGTCTCCTTGCGTCATGCCTCACTGAATTTTGCAGCAAAGCCTCCCCCCAACCTCTGCTTTCTCCCAGCCCTTGTCTCTGGGGGGCTCCCTCCTGCGCCATGCAGTGCACAACCGACCATACAAGGGCTTCGATGCCTACCGCCATTCCGTATTTGGTAAGCGGGCCATTGCTGCATTCATCCTTGTTGAATTTTTGCTAACGATGGTGTTTACACACAGCTGACTTGGGTGTGTCCCCCAGGTTGAAAGGGGGTAATGTTTGTGTCCACCTGCCGGCCTGCTTTCTACCTGCTTGCCTGCCTACCTTCCTGCCCGCGCACCTGCCCAACTCGCAGGCGACACCATCACGGTGGAGCGGCGCATCTCACGCATTGGGACCGCCTCCTCCTACGCCCTCAAGGACCAAGCCGGCAGGTAGGCAGAAGTTATTGCTTTCAGACAGCTGTCGGTCGTAAGACACAGGCGCTTTAATATCTTTCCAGGAGGTATTAAGGTCCTTGCAACATTTATCCTGCAATGCGCCTGGGACTTGCAGGGCGGCCCTCCGTAGACGCTTTTATGCGCTGGCTGTATGTGCTTGTTGGGTTTGGTTCCCCGTGGTCAAACTGCCTGTTTGTCGGTGCTGCCTCGTCGTGCAGGATCCAAGGGCGCAAGCGGGAGGACCTGGATGCAATGCTGCAGACGCTGGGCCTCAATGCATCCAACCCGGTGGGTCGGGCCGAACATCAATCTGTGGTTTTGTTAGGGCTGAGATTCTTTTGCAGCAGCTGCCTGGTTCCTCTCACATGGTTCGTACAGCTCAGTCAAGGACAGTTAAAGCGAGAACATCAGCCTGTCAACTGTTGTTACCATGTGTGTTCATGTCTGTGTGTTGTGCAGGTCTGTGTGATGACTCAGGACACTGCCCGGAATTTCCTGGCTGGCAGCAGCAACAAGGTAGGCTGGCAGGCCGGCAGACTTCAGCGAAATCGACCGGGCACAGCCTGTCCCATCCTCATGCCTGTCCCAGCAGAAGTAGGCAGGGTCTACAAGTGCGCAAGAGGGGCACCGCACATTGGTCAGCTTTGTTTCTTCTTCCTTACCAACTTGCCCGACATCTCCTTTCTTACCAACTTGCCCCACAGAGTACCAGGAGAAGTAGGCGCTGTGCATGGGGCCCACACTCATCCTAAACGTCTTTCTTGCTTTCTTCAATTCCTTGTCAGACCTGTATCGCAGACCAAACAGGAGAAGTACGCTCTGTACATGGATGCACTTTATGCTGACCATTTTTTTCTCTACATGTCTGTACTGCAGAGCGACCAGGAAAAGTACGCTCTGTACATGGAGGCCACCAGCCTGGAGCAGATCAGCTACAGCCTGGAAATTAGCAAGGCCCAAGTGCGACGCATGGATGAGGCGGTGGCACAGGTGGGCGAGGGTACAACTAGCCAGTGCAGGGGAGGCCTAATTATCATGCAGCCAGGGGGAAGAAGTTAGCCAGTGGGGGGGCCTGCAAATGATTCAGCTGTGCAAGGACCTACAAATAACGCATGCTTCTGTTTGCCCCAGCCCTACTTTCACCTGCCCGGCTCTGCTCCTTCACTGCAATGTTCCTCACAACGTCCTGTGTTTTCGTTTACACAACCACCCACCTGACTTAACCTGCACAACCACCCACCCCTGGCTCACCTGTGCAGATCCGCGGAGACTATGAGGCCATGGTGGCAGAACACAGCGAGCTGCAGAAGCGCATTCGCGCGCTGGAGGGCATACAGGGGTGGCGGGAGGAGGTGGAGCAGCTTGAAAAGGTGCGTGCAGGTGCAATCAGAATGTGCCATGAGGTACTGGATCTGGCAACAGTTTTCAAGGAGAGGGGATGGCAATGAGTTCATGGTCTGTATCATGCCAGCTGGGCAGATAACGAGGGAGAAGGAGGCAGGGTGCTGCGAGTCCAAAGCTTGCCCTACTGCCCTCGATGTAAAGACAAATATATGTTTTGAGCTGCTGCGCATAGCTGGCTGTTCCTTGCTTTTGGTCAACCTGTCCAACCCTATCATTTTCTGCTCCATCGCGTGTCTCACAACAGGTGCTGATGTGGGCGTTGGTTGAGGATCAGGCGGAGGCGGTGGCCAAGGTGGCTGCTGCTCTGGAGGGCATGCCAGGTCAGCTAGCTGAGCTGGGAGCTGCTGCTGAGGAGCTGGCACGGGAGCAGGCCGCTCTGAAGCAGGCCACGGATGATAAGGTGGGTGGATTGGAGTGTAGGAGTGATGGTGGCGTGTACGTTCAAGCGGAGGAGGGTGCTGACACTGGCATGATGGGAGCAAGCTGCTTTGAAACGGGCCACTTATGAACGATGATGTTAAGTATTAGAATTTGATGTCCTTACCACAAGCCACTCCTTTAACCATCAACGTTTGCTCCCGCAATGGCTGCCGTCCTCCCCCACCGGCTTGCCCCAACAAGCATTAAAACTTGCTCCCGTCTCAGTCTGTTTCCCAAGCAATACATCCTCACTCCCCACCCAAACATTACCCCGCAGGCCACCTTCCTCACCAACTACAATGCGCATGCCAGCCAGCTGGCGGCTGAGCTGGAGGCGCTTCGTCAGCAGGCCAGGGAGGCGCACAGGCAGATCAAGGCGGCAGAGCTGAAGATTGGGCGGCTGAGGGAAGGGCTGCAGGACGCGCGGGCACAAAAAGAGGTGAGGGGGAGCGGGACGGTGCAGCTGGCAGACGCTTCTGTGCTGCTGCGGCTGCAGGGTTTTGTCACACGCTTTTGTTGCACACGCACAAAGTGATGGGGGGGAGTCCGGGTGAGGCACATCGCTGGGATGGCTGGTGCATGGCAGGTTGCGCTTGGGAGCGAGTATGTCGGTGCTACAAAGGTTGCACCCTTGCACTCACTTTTCTCACTTATCTATTGCATGATAAGCC
>JAAMXP010004242.1:1117-19585 GCA_019693395.1 Ettlia oleoabundans | reverse complement strand
ACCCACCACCACCACCACCCCTCCCCCGAGGTAATCACACACCTCTGCAGTGGCTGCCTGCAGGCCCAACGTGTTCCAGCAGATACACTGGGTCGTCAAGCGCCTGAAAACACTGCAGAGCACACCCCCACCCGCTCCGTCTGGGTCGGGCGCCAGCTGATGAGGCCGGCGGCCAACTCTGGACTTAACAGCGCCAACAGGTGTGGGAGCCACGGCTGGAGCTGATAGTGTTAGCGGATGAGGCTGCTAAATCTGGAGCTAATGGCACCAGCCGATGAGGCAGGCAGCCAAGTGCGGAGTTCAGGGCGCCGGCAGATGCGGTAGCCAGCTGATTTCGGAGCTACTGGTGCCAGCAGATGAGGCAGCCAGTAATCTAGAGCGAATGGCGCGGCAGATGAGGCGGCCAAACCTGGGGCGGAACTGTAGAGCGGCAACCCCTCTGAGCTCTTTTCGATGCTAGAGCAGCAAGTTCTGTGCACGGCTTGGTTTATAGCCAGCTGGCGTGTTTGTTAGCAAGGAGGCCAACAGCGCTGGCGGGGTCAGGTGATGCCATCTTGGCCCCTTTTGCAGTAGCTTAGCCCCAGTTTACAAGAATATGGGCAGGATGTTAGTTTTGTTGGAGGTTGCATCAATTGAGGTGCCACAGAGCGATATTGCATGGACACGGACTCGGTGCCTGTGGAAGGTTTCTAGCATGATTCAAAAAAGCGCTGTGTTGGCGGCTGCGAGATATGACAGCTTGGGAAAGAGGAAGGAGCAGGAAGGAATGAGCGCAAGCATCAACACATACTGAGCAGCTGGCATTATGCTTCATGCAAGGTTAGCAAGAGTGAGGAACACCAAGATGCCTTTGAAAAGGACAAGGCTCCTGAAGATGAAGCAAGACAGCAGAGCGTATAGAAAGGGTAGGAGAAGGTAAGAGTTCAAAAGTAGTAGACAGAATTGTGCTTGGCAGCAGCACATATCCTGCAGCAGGGAACGTATGTGTGGCACTCGCGCAAGGGAGATATGAGGTGCCTAGTACTGGTGTGAAGTTCGGCAAACAAGGGTGTCTAGAAAGTGAGTGGCTAGCTCCGCATGAGCCTTCCCCCACTTCCACAAGCATGCGGCATTTACGACCCTCGGGGCCGTTTTGAGCGCCTTTTTGGCGGCGGTGGCGTTGGCTCTGTCGGGAGCTTCCAGCATGCCCACGCATTTGTGCGCAAGGTCGCGGCGTTGCTGCCGCCCACGAGCATGCCCCACCAGCGGCGCCGATGAAAGCCTGGCGGGCATTTGGTGCAGCCCTGGGCATTCCACCGCCTGACGGGACAGTTGAGGATCTGTAGGGGCAGGCAAACGGCAACCGAGGGCGGAGTTCGGTATGCTTTGGCAACATGCAATGCAATGCAGGGCTGCTCATCACATGCAAGCAGTCTGATTTCTGACAAGCACAGCGCTTCAGCTTGCCAGAACTCAACATCAAAGAATTCCGCACTCCCAGCACACTTTCACAGCGAGTGCAACCCCCCAGCAGCCGTGTCTCACCTTGACAGGATCGTGGCACATGGCTGGCAAGGGCGGTGCTTTGACTGATGGGTAATCGTAAAGCCAGCCCCATTTGTACTCGCCGCTGAACACACCAGTAAAAGACACCTGCGTCCCAGCAGCCCAGAGAGAGCCTGCACCCACGACAGCATTTGATGTTGGTGTTGGCGGCTGGAATTTAAATACATGCACAAAGAGATAGACAACCTGCCACCTACGGACAGCTCTTTCCTGCTCCTGCTAGCATCTGCTTTTGCTTCTTACTACCTGCTGATCTGCTTTGGTTTCTTACTAGCTACTGATCTGCTTTTGTTTCCTACTACCTGTTGATCTGCTTCTGTTTCTTAATACCTGCTGAAAGGGGTCCAGCAGCCCCAAGGCCACGCACCTTTTGGGCAGGCTGTGCACCCGATCAATGGCTTGCATTTGCCGGGGCAGCCCAAGTCCTCGCATGTCATGCAGGCGGCTTGGGCCTTCCAGGTGCGCGCTGCAGGCACACAAAAGCAGAATGGCGACCTGTTGTTCAGTACATGTTGATTTGAGCTGACGATGTTGAACGATGGAACGCGCAAACATTGCAAGTGCGACAGCAGGGCAGAGCGGCAAGACGTAAGGGCAGCAGTCCTGGCAAATCTTAAGAAGCGAATTAGCAGTGAAGGTCGAGCCCTGCATGCTGTACTGCGCTGTGCCCTCACCTCCCTTGAAGTTGTCATAATCACTGTTGTTCATCTCGGGAAAGGGCCATGCGGCTGGCAGCGCCTGTGTACACACAAACAGCAGTGGGGCATAGTGTATTCAGTAGGACGTGGGGCCTGCCAGTGAGCAAACATTGAGCAGCGGCCATTGGCCTTCTTGCACCGTCCAGTCGGACAACTAGTCAGCCATGAGCAGCAGCAGCCCACTCTACACGGCACCATATACTGCCTACACCTACCATGGGGGCCTGTGGGCCGCCGCTTGCGACTTGCACCTCCGCCACTGCTGCAGCTGCCGCCGCGGCTGCTCTGGGTGCAACTGAAATTGCGGTTTGCTTGTAAAAGTCTTCCGCCCGAGAAGTGGCCCAGACTAGCACACGGTTGCCTTTGCAGGTAGTGCAGGGCCCATCCAGGAGCGCTTTGGGGCGTGGTAGCTGGGGATTTGAGCGTGTTTTGCGGCACCCCAAGAGATCTATCGAGAGGCATTCCTGCGGGGGAACGGGGTGCACTGCAGCGAAGCCAGTGATTACAGCACAGTGAAGTGCAGTGCGCAAGCTGTCATATGCTCAGCAACTCTGCGTCCTTTTCAGCTTTGAGCACTGTGCCTTCCGACTACCAGCTCCCTAGACCCAGCACCCAGCTCCCATCAGTTGTTTTGGGCTGTGCTGTTGCCTGCCTTGAAATGCTGTCATGCTAAACTTATCCAGGGCCCTGCCCTGACAAGCAGTGATGCCTTCCCATGCCATGCTGCTGCGCGTTCCCATGCCATGCGCTGTGCTATGCATGCTGTTGTTTGCAATGCGTCTGCCACCCTACCTGGCGGAAGTGGTCATGTGAGACGTGGACAAAGCCAGGCTTGCAGCGCAGGCAGTCCAGCGGAAGGCCCAGTCCATCGCTGCATGCCTCGCAATTTGTGGTGTTGAGGTAGAACGGAAGGACAATGCCATTGCGCGGGGTGTCCCACAGTTTGCACTTGTTGGTGGGCGGGCAGACGTGCGAGCTGCCAGAGTTCCAAAAAGCGCAGTTTGGCACCTCGGCTCCTGCGGGCAGCAGCGGCAGGGGAAGCAGCGGCGGCGGGGGCGCGGCTCAGCCATGAGGGTCAGGCTGGTTGGGCCGGAAATATTACTGGGGCAACATTACGGCATTTCGGCTGCAGCTTGAAAGCGGCAAAACTCCTGCCAGCACCTTTCGGCAATGACCGCACTACCGGCCCGTTGGCTTTCGCTGCTTTTTTAAGGCCTGTAAAACACTGGCTAAAGCGGCTATAAATGCCTTGCCGCCCACGTTGGCAAACTCACCGTTGCTGCGAACAACTGCTGCGAGCAGAATCAAGGCGGCCGCAACCAGTCGTGACCTAATCATGAGCGATTCGCGACATGTGGGAGTTTGATGTCATAGTATTGCCAGCGAGCTCAGCGGGCGTTACCCAGCTGATAGCCCGGATGTCGTGCTGCGCTGGCGCTCCGGTGGTCAGCCGAATTGCCACACGCTGCCTTCAGACACACACAGCAGACCGTGTCAAGGCTGATTCCGCGAGAGCGGGCCAAACACCGTCGCCCTTCGCGAGCAGCCACCTGCCCTCAGGAGCTGATGCGCTTGGTTTTCGCTGAGTTATCGCTCAGGAATGGTCGGGTAATGCAGCGTGGCTACGGCGGCGTCCCCCAAGTAGCGGACAGCCTTGCGGTGCTGGCAGCGCTGGGTGGCTTGCGCCGCTTGGCGTTCAGCACCTTTTTATGTCTGCTATCGATTCACCCGCAGTCCAACTGCAGATGAAATGTGTTCATTCAGAGTGCGGCACGCAGTGCCAGCGAGCTGCTGTGGTCAGGTAACTGCCTGGAGTATGCTTCCTTTCAGCAGGGGATGTAGCATGCCAGTGCAGGCGACCAGGTCAGAAGCCGGGCTGAGGAGGCGGGCTGGCTATGCCTCCCCCCAGGCCCACAGTCCCCAAACACTCACAGCCTGGGCAGCGCACATAAGACGGTGGCCTTTACAAATCACAGAGGAGCAATGCCAACCCAGCTACTGACAGCCCTGCTAGCTACAGCGAGCTGCTAAACAATGGACTGGGCAGGGATTACGCGCAGGCTCAGCTTCCAGGGCTCAAGTGCTGCGGATTATGATGCCCAACTGCACGGCGTGCTGCTAGACATGCCGGACAGCTTTGTGCGAAAGTTGAAAGCGGTAGGTAACAGCAGCAGTAGCCCAGCTTGGCATGGGTGGGGACCTTTGAGCGCCTCCTGATGTCAGCACCCACCTGTGGGACAGGCAGCGGCCTTCACAGCCACTGACACAGCCGCAGCGGCGCCTTTGAGCCACTGCCCAAACTAGCTCCTTGATTTGAAAGCGAGGTAACGCAGCCAGCTCAGAAAGCGCTGACGCAGATGCAGATGGAATGCAGCACGTGAACCACTTTCCTGCGCCTTGCCGCCTGGCGACACAGCCGGCGGCCACTACCGTTCACTCGCTTGGCCAAGACGCACGCCGCACTTTCAGGGTTCCATCCTTTCTTGAGAAGGCCGCTTTCCTAGCATCGAGAAGCACGTTCCAGTGGAACAAGAACCTGTTGACGTATTGCAGTGGCAGTTGAGGTTGGCCACCGGCGGCTCTGGCGGCCGCGCTGTGCCCGATATCAAAATGGTGCCAGCGGGTCATGTCCACTCTTTCAGCGCTGCTAGCTGTCTCGATACCAACCCTGCACGTTCGAATCATTATAATCGCTCTGCTGACAGTCAAGTAGTCGAGACTTTTGAAGAGCACGCGCACCCCTCCTCGCAGGGTCAGGACCCCAGACCAGCAAGCATACCTCCCTTGGGCTTTACTCAACACAAAATGAGCCTCTCAGCATCCCGCTCGGTTGCAGCCAGCTGCCCCCAGGAGCTGCTCGGCCTGATCTTCTCAAAGCAGCCGGTGGAGAAGAGGTGAAGGGCTGGATTGACAAGTATCTGCTGTGTGTAAATGAGAGCAACCTTGTCAGAGTGGGGGCGTGTGACCGCTGTGAGCGCCACCTTTCAGTTTGCCACCTTCCAAATTTAGGCACGTTCATCCTCATGCTGCTCCTGCTGGGTTGATTTGCAGGCAGACTGTGGCACTGGTCAACAAGCACTGGAGTGCAGCTTACAGTTCAAGCGACTCTTGTGGTCTCACACCCGCCTTGACTTATTTTCCTGCTAGGGCGGCTACGCCACCCAGCTGGCAGCGTGGCTGCGCCAGCGGGCAGGGGTTGTGCGCAGCCTCAGCCTGCAGAGTGCACCCATCAAGGGTGACGATGCGCAGCTCTATAGCGTGCTGCCAGAACTGCTGCAGCTCACAGAGCTTGACATAGAGTTCTGTTATGGGCACAGCATAAACACCAGTACGAGTGGCAGGGGTGCAGCCTAGAGTGGCTAGTGCCTTTGGGCAGCCTGCAGCAGGTGCAGATGACAGCCTGGCACATTTCAGGCATAGATTTTAAGGGGTTGGGCTAATTGCATGGCCTAACCAGGCTTTCAGTCTCTCTAAGCAGTCGCGCGCTGCTAATATTCGAAGCCGGGATGGTCCAGCTGTACCGCTTTGCGGATTTGCAGTTGTACATCTTCCCCTCAACTATGGATGGTCCAGCTTTTCATTTACTCCCTCAGCCAAGGCCCTCAGCCACCTCACTGCGCTTTCCCTGCGAAACGGCGCTGTGAAGAGCCTGTCCACCCTGCCAGCGCTGCGCTCGCTCTACCTAGACGCCACGGAACTTTCGGCACCGGTAGGTGATGTGGTCTGGAGCCGTGCCATGTTTCCAGGTTTCAAACCCTGCTGTGCTGTACCTTGCCGTGCAGGACCTTTTTGGCTGTAGTCTCCTCAGCCATCTCTCTACTGATCTTCCATCAATCCATTCATCCCCGGATGGTGGTGGCGATGCATATGCTGGCGGCGGTGAGCAGCCGGCCTGGGGCGGCCCTATGCCGCCGCTGGTCTCTTTCGTGTGTGTGTTCTACTACGGTGACCCCGATAAGTACGAGTGCATTCTGCCGTCTGTGCTGGGCAGCCTCACCACACTTACACTCCTTACGCTGGTGGGCCCTGAGACACTTGAACGCGATAAGAGCGAAATCATGCATGACCGACATGGCTATCCTTCCAATTTGGACAGCGATGATCATGAGGAGATGAACCTGAACGGAGCCCCTGAACGATATGGACCGACTGGGTCAATTGGATGTGCCTGACAGCCTTGCGGCGCTTACTCGTCCAGGAGGTCATCTTGATCCGCTGCCGGCTATGGCACCTTCACAGCTTTGTGGAGGTGAGCTTGCAAGTGCAGGCATGGCTGCTGCCACTGGAACGCCTTTGCGATTATTGCTCAATTGTTCGTGATCTTTGCATCTATTGCTCGACTGTTTGTAACCTTTGCGTGCAGCTTTGCCTGAGCTCCACACCCTGCGTCTTGATGGCAACAACTTCCTACCTGACTCTGACTCGTTTGCCTTTCCCGTCAGCCTTCAACACTCAGAGCTGCAAGCTTGCCGCCTGCTATGTGTTTCCGGTCAAATTTCCCAGCTGACAGCCCTGACCTACCTGGACCTGTCTGGAAACAAAGGAATTGCGCTTGTCTGTGAAGGACACAACCAATATTGTTTTTCAATTGCGGCAGCTGAACCATCTGGTGCGTCTCAGCTGCCGCACACTTCTTGTTTCGACAGCGGAAGTTAAGTTAGGCTGCCGGCAGGCCTAGGCCGGCAAGATCATTGTGTTTCTGTGCACTATTTCAGCATTACGTCTGTCGTGCAGCTAGATGCTCAGCGGTACCTGGCTGGTTATACTGCTCCGCTGCTTGCAAAGCCTTGCTAAGACTGTGGGAGTACCAGCTGCTACAAGAAAATGGATTGAGGAGTCTGTGCTAGCCCTATATGCGCTTCAGCAAGAGTGCAGCTGGCTGGATGTGCGCAACTCTTTGTTGGCTGCATCACCGACAGTATATACCTGACGAAGCTATGAATTTGTCCCACCTGATTGCCTGCAGCAGTTTCCCTAGTCGTATGATGCACTCCACTACTGCTGGCTGTCTGCCTGCTTTCTGTGTGCTTCAACATCCCAAGGCTGAGCCTGTCACTACCGGCATCAGAATATCATGGTATGCTGGGAGCAATGCTCTCAAAGTAACTAGTGCATAGCGCATCAACTAGGACGCACGAGCCCTAGGTTTCATCTCTTGCGTGTAAATTGCACCTGCCCTGCTGCACCCATTCCAGAGCTCTTGGCTGCTAACCGCTGCTGCCTGCACTGTGCAGCTGGCCCCCTGCCGCTGTTCGCATTGAGCCTTCCATCTGCACAGCGCATCGCAGCTGACTTGTAGCTCTGATGTGTACACAGTGCGCTTGTGGGAGACTCCTGCCAGCCGGCAGGTCCTAAAGCCCCTACTCCAGATCAGCGCCGCCTCAAGGTGGCAATGGTCAATGCCGGCGGCATTGAGCCTCCTCAGTCAGCCGACACAAAAATTCGGTCAGATCTGGCGGCTGTTTTTCATGGGTCTGTGGTGTAGGACTAATCTGCAATCGCCTATTTGTCAGGAGTTGTACTGCTCCTGCAGTTCATAGTACTTTGGGCTGTCCAAGGATATTGATGGGAGTGGATTATTGCCACAACCCCTGCTAGTTCTTCACTGCCTGTTCTTTTGCACCAGGGTATCTTGGCTGCCCAGAGTTTTAAACCTCGTTAGGGAACCAATTCGCCTTGCACCTCAAAGCTCGGCCAAGCCCCTGGGCCACAACCCAATCCACAGCCCCGACCCAAACAACCCAGCCCACCATGCCTTCTGGCGTGCAGCACATGGCGCTGCTGGGCTACATGGCCACAGCACTGCTGCTGTGCGGCTGCTTAACCATCTCGGCTGCAGCCGGGCGGCGTGGCCTGATGGAGCAGGGCAATGCCGCCTGCGGGCAACCTGGTAGGCTTGCTCAATGCTTGGCTCAGAATGCCAGGATCACCATGGCTTAAGCCTTCGCGTAGTAGATCCTGGCTTCTGGTTTTCAACCCTTGCTGCTTCTTATGCTTTCAGAGAAGTCTTCTCACTCCACGCCATAGGCGGGTGGCTGCACCCGTACCGCTGCACCCATACCGCTGCGCCCGTAACGCTGCACCGGTACCGCTGCACCCGTACTGCTGCACCCGTACCGCTGCAGACAAACCGTGCGGGGAGTTCAGTGAGTGCCCCTCAAACCGCCAGGCCTGCCCCTCTGGGTGAGCGTGAACACTGCAGGCAGGACTTCACGTCACAACCAGTGGCTGGACGACTGGCGACATGCATCGGAAGCTTTGCTGTGCCGCTGCTCCTCCTGGTCGAGCCCCTTCCTTAGAGGCCAGCCTGCGGTGGGACGCAGCGGCAGTCTCTGCTGGCATGATTGCAGCAGACTGAGTGTGCTCCTAACTTACCACCTTACTACTTGGATTGCCTTTACGCATGGCTGGTCATCTCAACTATTGTAGGTTCTACTGTGCAGAGCCAGCTTTGTGTTCACCATATCAATGTATGTGTTACTGCCAGTGTGCTGACCACGGTGCACATGATCATTGCAGGTTCTACTGTTCTGACCCAGATGAGTCCCCTGACATGGTGCCAAGGTGCCTGTCCGTGCCGTCCACCTGCGGCGAGCTGGGCAACAAGTGCTGCCCGCCATGATTGAGGGGCGACCAGCAGGTGGACCACGAGTTTGCCATGAACCCTTTCTGCCGTGCATCTGATGTGCTGTGCATCGCTCCCGATGGGGATGTCGCGCAATCAGGTGGGAATCCTAGGTGCCTTGCGTGCACTGCTGGTATTGTAGTGTTTTCCGTGACGGCACAGCCTTCATCCACCTCGTGCGATCGCCTTGCCAGTAGCCTTCAATAACTCGCCTGATGCAGCATACAGCAGCCGTGCCAACTTGCCTGCCCTTCAGTCAATCAACTGCTTGCGTGCATTACTGATCATGGATGTCAGGTAACCATGCCCCGCTGCTGCAGAATGCATCGAGTTCCCAACCAACGAGAACTGTGGCAGGCCAGGGACGGAGTGCTGCCCCGAGTGCGGACGCTGCAATGACGCTGCACTGTGCCTTGTCCAGAGTCATATCCTAGCTGCCACCACGCTGCTGCTGCCTCTTGTTTTGCTGCCTCTCCCTCTGTCGCCAGAAGCAGTGCTGCGGGAGAGAAGCACGCTGGGCAGACAGGGAGGGGTACAGAGGCACCACTATCAACCGCTGTGCAGCCATTACAACAACCACTACAACAGTGTGTGCCTGAAGCACCATCCGCCCCGTTTACCCCGCCGTCCATGCGTTCGCACCGGCAGCTACTTTCAGGTCTCACTGGACAAGGAAGTGGCCCCCCCTGTTTTGACGCTGGTGAATACTGCGGAACCGACAACATCTGCAGGCAGGCAAGCAACTCCCGCCATTGCCAGGCGCCTGTCCTACCCTGTTACACAGGAATGTTCTGGCCTTCGACAGCCATCCAGCCAGCTTGCGTGCTGCGTGAGTGGCCAGACGCCGGCTGTAGTTCCGCCTGCCTACCTCCTGCCTGGCTGGTAGCATGCCCTCCCTCCCACCCACCCCACCCCCAGCCTGCCTGGCTGCCTGCCTGCCCGCTCAACTTGCGGTCGAGTTGCTCCCCCACCCGGTTTGCCCATGGCTGCAGAACCCCTCAGACTGCGGCATGCAGGGGAACCTGTGCTGCATTCTCAGCGGGGGCACCACCCAGAGGCTCGCATGCAGGCAGGCTGGCCTGAGGTGCAACTGCAACGATGACAACTGGCCTGGCAGGTGCCAAACCTGTCCTGACCCACCGGGCCCCGACATTGAGGTGCGTTTTACATCTTACCATGCTCGTATCAACTGCTGCTGCATGCTTCGCTGCATAAAAGGGGCTGCTGCCGTGTGCTCTCATTGGTGGTCCAACAAGGTGGGTTGGTAGCTCCCCCGGCGCGTAACCAGTTGAGACCTGCCAGCCTGGCTTGAACAGTTGTACAACTATTGAACAGACCATTCCGCTTATCTGGTTGTGGCCCTCTGTCGCAGTGGGAGTGCGAGAACCCGCTGCCAATGGACTTCACTGAGCCCTAGTTTGCGTGAGAGACGGTGACCTGTCGGGTGGGAAACCGCCGAGAAACACACATACAAGCCCTCAGGAGTACTACATCAGACCCTAGCATTGTACAGCTGCAGTCCTACTCTCTGAGAGCCAGCAGTCCAGCCTGCATGGTGGCTGTACTCTTCCTAGGCTCTGCTTGCCTCTCCTGATAAGGAATCACGCTGCAGGGTGTTTGCCTTTTAATAATTGCACATAGTTTGGCTTAAAATGGCTGACTTCAGTTGATTGAAAGAATCTAAGGATCTTGACAGTAGTTTCACCTTGAGTCAATAAGCATTACTAGCGTCCTTTGGCACGTGCCGCGCCAGCGGCGTGCTGTGCACGACGTTACTCACGTAACGTACTCTCAGGCTCTGCTTTCATCGTCTATCGTCTCCCTGCAGTTTGCACTCGTTCGAAGTGCTGCTGTTTTACACACAGGACAGTCGAGAATACTGCATTCGGCGGGGGCTCCCTTCTCGGCAACGGCTCAGCACCCTTTCAAACCTGCAGCACTTAAGATGAGCCCAAGAGCGCACCAATCGCTGCCAGCCGCCTTCCCGCAGGAGCTGCTGGGCCTGATCTTCTCCAAACTGCCTCGGAAGGAGAGGTGATGAGCAGTGAACAGCTTCCATGCGCGGCAGGAGGGCCACAATCAACCTTGTACGCATGGCAGCACACGGATGCTGACCGCCGGCAGCCGCCGCTGTCCCACCCTCTGCTATGCTGCGCATCATGCATGTGCATACGCCATTACCCGCCCTTGGCCTGCAGGAAGTCTGTCTACCATGTCAACAAGCATTATTTTGCAGCCTATGAAGCCTGCGAGCTGCTGTGGTCGGATACAAGCCTAAACCTTCATACCTTGACAGCCGAGTTGGCGCCCAAGCTGGCTGCTTGATTGATGGCCCGGGGAGGGCATGTGCACACCCTCACCCTCAGTCAAGCACCCACAGGAAGAAGCTATATGCAGCTCTACAGCATGCTGCCAGGCATGCCAAAGCTCAGGCAGCTGACCGTGCGGATGACTTACAGCCCGGATTACGAGCGGGGGCGGCCGGGGCACACCCTGGACTGGATGGGCCGGCTGGGCAGCCTGCAACAGCTGCAGTTGACAGGGGTGCAAGTGAGGGCCCCAGACGTTGCACGTCTAGGCTTGTTGACGGAGCTGACCAGCCTCGAACTGCAGCCTGGCTCAGATGCAGAGGAGGCTTTCCAGGCAGCGTTGGCAGAGCTTAGCTGCCTAGCGAGGCTCAGGCTCTACTGGGCATACATCGACTTTACCACAGTCGGCAGCTCACTTTGTCAGCTTACATCGCTGCAACTGGAGGATGGCGTTGTGGAGGGACTGGCCGCGCTGCCTGCCCTCAGCTGCCTTGACCTGAGCTCCAGCTTGTTCTTCCAACAGGTGCGTCGGTTAGGCTGTGCGGCAGGAGAGTGGCTATGAAGCAGCCGTCACTTTCACAACAGCAAACTACAACTGGCTGACAGGAGATGCAGATCTGGCCTCAGGCTTTAAAGACTTTCATGAAACAAGAATCTGCAGGCACGCATAATGTGTGAGGCCCAGCCAAACTATGAGAGGGGCGCATGCTTGCTGTTCTTGCATGCAGGACCTCCTCGGCTGTGGCTCCTTGTGTCACCTGAGAGCCCCTCTGTCTCTCTTGGATGAATCCATGGGCGATGAAGCTGGCAATGCTGGGAATGGCGGGGAGCAGGCAAATGCGGCCCCTTTGCAGACGGGCCCTGTACCACCGCTGCTTTCCTTCACAGGTCTGCTTGATCGAGGGGAATTAGGCTTGGAGCGAATGCTATGCAAGCTGCCCGATTTTTTGGGCAGCTGCACCACTCTCACGTCCCTATGGCTGGACGGTCCGCCCGTTCATCCGCGTAAAAGGCGGTGGTACGAGGACGATTACGACAGCGACGAACTCATGGACAGGGAGCTAGACCGGGCCGATGAGCGCACTGATGTGGTCATGCCAGCCAGACTCTCAGCACTCACCTGCCTGCAGAAGGTCGGCTTCATCTGCTGCCGCCTCCAAGAGGTTCCTGGGTTCGTGGCAGGTGACTCTCCGACTTACACTTATTCTGATTGAGCGTTGCTTCTGACAATGCTGTGCTGTATTTCTCCTGCACATTGGGAAGTCTTGGCTCTACGCAAGCAGGAACACAAATGTCATGACTGCCATCCAGCCTTTTATACCTGTATGAAATTCGATGCTGCTGCAACATAAAACGACGTGCATGCTGCCAGTAAGCACTCACTGCATTGGATATTACTTTCCTGAATTGTAGGCCTTCCCAAGCTGCGCACCTTGTGCATTGTTGGTGCCAGCCTGGGGGAGCATCTCAGGCTGTTCCCGCAGCATGCACCATGTGCCTTTGTGAGCAGTCTGCAGCACCTGCAGCTCTCGAACTGCCGCCTGGAGTCCATCCCCTGGGACCTGGCTCAGCTGACTGCGCTCACCTGCCTGGACCTGTCCGCCAACAACAACCTGGACCTGAGCGAGCGTGATGTGGCCAGCACTGTCCGCCACCTTGTCCAACTTGAATGCCTGGTGAGTGGCACCCGTTACACAAAAAATTTCCGAATGGAAAGTATTTTCGGTCTACAAGGTTATCCAGTTTCGCCAGGCCATCTTCAAACAGCAGTGCTGGGATGAGCAGCAACACCCTTGTTAGAGAACTCTGCTGGAATTCGGCTCGGAAAATATATATGTCGCTTTTCATTGGCTGCACCGTGCTGTCTGCCCGCTGCTCGGCTGTTTGCAGAATCTAGAAGGCGTCAGAACGGTGGGCCCTGCTGTGCGTCTGGCGCTATTCCGCGACTGTGGCTGGATCGATGTGCGGCTGTCCCCTGATGCCGCCGCGGAGGACCCCGAGTATATTGAGGGGTTTGAGGGATTTGAGGAGGCGGATATCCCGGAATTATGTGAGGAGGACTACTACGCCTATGACAGTGATGTGGGTTGGGGTTGAGGGTCAGTGGGGGCTCGACTAGCTCTGCCAGCAAGTAGCGGGCATGCACAGCTCATTGTTGTGGCAGTGCTTGGGAGCTGTCAACGTAAACTCTTTATCTTGCACCTCACTCATTTCAGCTGGAACGGAAACTGTTTTTGTAAAAGCTGGCGTTCTGCCCGTCGCCAGACATAGGCTGGCTTTGCCTCCTATGCTGCTGGGTCGCAGAAGCCAGTCGCCATAAACAAGGTATAAGCTGCAGGCTGCAGATTGCTAAGACAAGATACAATCAGGTCCGCGTAATTCTGCGATGCATCTATTCGAGTGAAACCTCCAATCTGCCAGTCGCGGCGGCAGCGCCTCTAACCACCCTGAGCATTGATGCCGCAACAGAGAGGATACCACCACAGGTAAGCTGCACACTCACGCTATCAGACAGCAAGCTGTGCATCTGGGCAGGGCTGTGCCTTCCCGGCTTCTTGTGGCGAGCTCCAGCCTAAGTAGCTGGAGCCTATTATGCTGCCCAGCCACGCTTTCCACAGCCGATACCCACCCCGATGGTGAAGTGGCATTTGAGTTGAACCTGCATTTGTTGCTGCTCTCCCTGCGTGTGCAGCTGGGAGCCCTGTCCAACCTGGAGTCACGTTGGATCGGCAATGCAAAGTTTGGACAACCGGGCTACGACCCCCTCAGCCAACTAACCAGGCTGCGTAAGTTAGTTGTGAGGGGGAACAGCCGCCTTCCCGGCTGTCTGTCTCGCCTGACGCAGCTGGAAGCCCTGTCCTGGAACAATACCCCCCACAGATCTATATGGGGAGATTTCAATCCTGGCGGGGTGGCACAGCTGGGTGCTGCCTTGGCGCCGCTCACTAAGCTGACGTGGCTTAACTTGGAGGTGGTGCATGTGCAGCGGGTGCCTGTTGAGGCCCTGGCATGCATGGCTCGGCTGCAGCACTTTTGCCTCAAAGGTCAGTGGGGAGACGAGCAGCTCATAGACCTGGTGCTTCCAGCCGGCCCCTGGTTGGCCAATCTGCGGCGTGTTAGGCTGCCGCATCTTTATCTCTTCCTGCCTTGTGTCCATGCTTGATCATTATATAGCCTTTTGCACTAGGTTGCATTGCATTTTACAAGAAAGAAAGCTTTGTGGCTTTATGCATAGATAAAGCAGCTGCCCCTGGCGGTGGCTGCATGTGCAGTCAACTAGGTCAGAATACTGGAAATAGAAAGAACAGCGCATGCACGAGAACGACGAGAGGGTGTCCAATGATCACTTGCCGCTGCCGGTCTGCTGCTCGCTGTCTAGCAGCTGCTGCACGCAGGGTGGGATATCGTCGGCCGGGCAGCGCTGAAGGGACATCAGCGCATTGATCTGGACCCCAGCACGCAGCATGGGGCTGAGAACCACGTTGAGGCACTGAGTGATGTAGGCGGTAGCTGCGTCTTGGTCCAGGCTGGAGACGTCCAGTCCGCTGGCGGCAATGGCTGGCGCAAAGGCGTTGGCCAGGGCACAGATGCAGTCGGAACACAGATTGGCGGCGCCGCTCTGCATGGGTTTTAGGGGAGGGGCGATAGGTGGTGTAAGAAACAGTCAACATAAAGTGTATGGGTGGCCTGGAGCCTGCAAGCTAAAATTTAGCTGTTCCTTAGCAGCCAGCTACCTCAGCATGTGACTAAGGAACACTGACCCAGGCGCAGCTACTCCCCTGCCCGACAGCTGGCCAAGCAAGGCTGCAGCCCTGGCAGCAGAAGAGATGGAAGGGACGGCCACAGGCGCGTGCGATCTGCTCACCCTACAAACCCTGGCGGCGGGCCCGAAATCGATCCTTGAGGCCTGAGCAGTGCTCAGTGGGCATTGCTGGGCCTGGGTGGCCAGAGCGGCCCCCAGCAGGAGCACAGCAACAGCAAACAGGCGACGGGATGCCATGGATGCCTGTGGTGGTTGTAGGCTTTGGAGGCCTATCTGCATGGCAATTTAGGGAAGCAAGGGTGCGTGCGTGACGAAGGGGCTGGGGACGAGCAATAGGGGGCGGCATGCCAGGCATGAGGGGGCACTAGGGGAAGCAATGCTGCAACGATTTTGGGAGAGCAGCAGGCACCCACCAAAACGCGAGGGAAGCTGGGCGAACGCAGCAACCTTTCTCTGCAATGTTGGTCGGAAAGAAGCTCAAAGTTCCCCTCTAATAACGCGCTTCACGGACAGTCCAAGAGTGCCCTCGGCAACGGTCGGCTGCGGGAAGACAGCCTACGACTGCCAAGTGGCCTGCCCCTTGCTTGCCCTGGCGGAGTTGTAGGAAACAGCGGCGGAGGTGGGATTTAAAACCTTCGAGCAAGCAGATTCATTCTATTGCTGGCACCTCTTAGACCATGAGCACTGCCAGCCGGCCAGCCTGACCGGCGACGGCCGCCCTTCGTGCCGCTGCTAATGCCGGTGCTAAGCTGCTGCTGACTCTTCGAGGGACACTGAGGGTCTGAGCTGCTGGGGCGGGTGTTGAGTACCTTATGAGTACCTTATGATCTCTTAAAAATGCGTAAGCTATATGACAATGAAGAGACGACAGTGCACTCCCAGTTTCCCAGGGGCAACACACATTGTTGTGCATCGTACGTATGAGGGCCATCAGCCGTTGGGCGCAGGTTGCGCGCAGTGGCAAACGCGGAAATGAAATGGGCACGGTTGTGGTTGTGAGACTGTGAATCCGTTGCCAGTCATGTTGGATCAAATGGTGCTGCACGAGGGTATGAAGTGCCCTTACCTGGGCGTTAGGGGAGGAATGGACAAGACCTAGAAAATGGCGGGTGCTAATGGGTGGACGCCGGCCTGCTGCCACCAATTACTGCCGAGAGGTGGTGAGGAGGGGCTGCATGTTTGGCAGGCGGGCAATGCGCCGCCACCGTGCAAGTAACCAGGCAGGCAAGCTGTGAATGGGTGGGCAGTGTCAATAAGTGGCATAGGCGCGGATCCGGAATGGGAAAATGGAGCTTGCAGGAAAAGAGGAGGGCTGAAAGGAGCGCTGAAAAGAGGAGGGCTGAAAGCGACATGGGGCTCCCCATGCAAACCCAGGCAGGCAATGGTGCCGAATGCGGCATGACTTGTGGTGGCAACGCGCTCATGGGGGCGGGCATGAATGTGAGGTGGAGTGCAGTGACACAAAGCGGAGAGAGAAAGGATTGAGCTGCCAGCCACGCAAGCGGCAGAAGCCCAGCACAGGCGGGGGCCTTAGAGGCAGCCAGGAGCCAACATAAGTGCCGGTGTGTGGCCCCTAGAAAGCGGTGGTGACGTTGGGTCTGGCTGCGACGGTGGGTAGCGGCGGCCTGCCAGTCAGGCGGCCAGGGGCGCAACCGCCGTGTCTTAAGGTGGCAGGCTAACTGGCAGGCTGGTCAGCAGGGGATATCCTCCTATCCAGGAAACAAGCAGGAAACAAGGCAGAAAGAGAAAGAAAGTCGGCTTGAAAGCTTGATGGCGGCTGCCGGTGCGATCATTGGCAG
The DNA here is from genome assembly GCA_019693395.1 of Ettlia oleoabundans. Lineage (NCBI taxonomy): Eukaryota > Viridiplantae > Chlorophyta > Chlorophyceae > Chlamydomonadales > Ettlia > Ettlia oleoabundans. Next base: position 2,846 of record JAAMXP010004242.1, on the reverse strand, counting down.
AATCGCTCCTGCAAGCATGCGACAGCAGAGGAGGGGGGTTGTAAGGTTGGGGGTGCAGCAATGTGAGGTCGGGTGCGTGGGATCCCTGGTGCCCGGTATTGTGTTAGGATCAAGCCGTGACAACATGACCGCGGCTCTTCGTGCTTCTCCCAACTCCTTGCAACCTTCCCCCAAACCCTTACACTGCCTACCACATAGCAAACCTTGCAGCTCCATCCCCAGCAATTATAGCCGGTGCAAACCTCCTGCACCCACCCACCCAACCAGCCAACCACCCAGCAATCAGCCAGCCGCCCGAGCCGATCACCCACCTCAAGAACAACCTCTATCCATTCTTGCGCACGGGCGTGAGAGCTGCGCCGCTCCTGCACGCCGCCAGCACCCGCGCAAACTCCTCAACCCTGAAGGGCTTGGCCAGCCAACCGTCAAAGCCGTTGGCTATGCATGTGTCCCGAGTGTCCTCAAAGGCGTCGGCGGTAACAGCAATGATCTTGGTGTTGTACCGCGACCAGGTGCGGCGGATGTCCCGTACCGCCTCCATGCCACCCTGCAGGGACAACGGGCAGGCAGGCAGGCAGGGCGACGGGCCTGTTAGAGTGAGGGGAGGACACTAGCAGAATCATCAAGAAACCAGCTGCCTTTGCTGAGCTTGGGTGTGCTGCTGCTGCAACATGTACAGTCCCCACCCATGCACAATACATCCATGCAGCCCACAGACTATAATTGCCAGTATTGCTTCCACAAGTATCCACCCAGAACACCACCAAAGGCACCCGGTTGCCAGATCCCCACCCACCTTCTTAGGCATGTGCAGGTCCATCAAAATGACATCAAAGGCATCCGGGCCCCCCGCCGCATGCAGCGCCTCCAGAGCCGCCTCCCCATCCTCTGCTGTCACAACGTTGGTGCAGCCCATGCGCTTCAGGATGCCCAGGGCCACCTGCAGCGGCACATCACAGGCAAATTATTACAACACAGATGGCAGGTTTCAGTGTCGGTCAGCATGCATTACACAATGTCTGCCACTCAGTGGTATGTGCCAACTGGGCTTTCTGATACCCCATTTTGCGGGGAGCGTTTTCAATTGCAGCAACAGCCATGCATGCCTTCAGACCCTAGATTAGCGCAAGCATATTATCTCATAGCTGTCGCAAATTTACGCACCCGCAGGTGCAGCCAGTCAGCCAGCCAGCCACCCACCTTCATGTTGATTGCGTTGTCTTCTGCCAGCAGCAGGCGAAGTGGTGCAGCCACTTCAAGGTGTGTGGCGCTGTGGGTTGCTCGAACCAAGGTGGCCCCAGCGCAGCGCAGGTTGCTGCTGCTGCTGGCGCGGCTGCTCAGGCTGGACATGTCATCACTGGCGCTGGCAGGGTCAGAGCCGCCCAGGCCAAGCAGCACAGAGGGCAGCAAGGTGTCGGCGGCAGCGCCGCCGCCGCCGGCCGGCGGCGACAGCGGTCTGCCGCTGGGCAGCGCAGCTGCTGCCTCGGCGGCGGGAGCCGCCGCTTGCGGCTGCTGCTCCTCCTGCTGCTCCGCCTCCGGCTCCTGCTCCAGCTGCATGCTCAGCACCTCCTCCAGAGCCAACCGCAGGCGGCCCTGCCGCACAGGCCGTGTCACCACCACGTAGCCTAGCTGGCGGTTGTTCGGCGTATGGGGCTGTGCCAGGCGCTCGGTGAGCATGCGTGGGGGCTGTGCAGCCAGGCCCGCACTGCGCATGTCTGCAGCGGAACAT
>JAAMXP010004222.1:0-15932 GCA_019693395.1 Ettlia oleoabundans | reverse complement strand
CGCGCGGCAAGGGCATGCGGCGAGAAGCGGAATACCGCCAATAGTGGGTGGCCAAAGGAAGGAGGCGCTTGCATGTTGTGTGCAATTGAAATCAACTGGAAGAGATGGCTGGGTGGAGGGGGCGCCTGCAGCCACAGTACACTTTGCGCTTGTGACACCACTGCAACGCTACGACCAATGTTACCAGCTGCTGCCTAATTGAAACGCATCACCTCTCAGAACATGAACAGCATGAAAATGATGTGCAGCACAACCCCACCTCTCAGCTGCTGTATGCGCTGTAGGTCCTCATCGTTGCGGCAGCTGCCCACCAGCTTCAGGTGCGCCGCCAGCACTGCAGCGCCGCCGCCCTCGGGCATGGCAGCCGCCCTGCGCCGCGCTTCAGCAAGAGCGCGCAGCTGCATGGCATGGTCCTTTTCGGGCCTGAACTGGGCCACGGAGAGGAGGTAAACACGCTTCAAGCGGCGGTCCAGCGGCAGGGCCTGCAGGGCGCGCGTGTCGCAGGGGGGGTAGACGCGCACAGGGCGCTGCCAGTGCCACCACAGCTCCCCAATGTGTCGCCTCGTCCAGCTGCTATTCACCATCACCACCTTCAGATACGGAAACGGACGCGGTGGGGCGGTGGGGCGATGGCAACAAGGAGCGAAAGGTGAGGAAGAGTGTGCAAAGGGTGCAAGAGGAAGCGGGTGCGAAGGACCCTTACACCATTGAATTCCAGAAGTTAATCAGTTTAGTTGAAGGATGGGCAGCAAAATGCCTGGGCCTCACCAACATCTCAACCAACCACCCATCCAGCCCTTTTCCACACACCCTAGTGTGTACCTTCCGACAGCAACCAACAAAATCCGCCAACAGCCAACCCACCGCAGCGCAGCACAGCACAGCACACTGCACTTGCCCCACATTTCACCCCGTTACCCACCCCATCCACCTGCGCAAATGCCCCCACCAAGCCGTACAGCAGCGCCAACGCCTGATAGTAGCCCAGCTTGGCCAGCGACTTGAGAGGGCTGCCCGCCACATCCTCGCTGTTGTTGTACGATGGGTCACGCTCCCACACCCTGCCACACAAGCAAACATTGGGCCACGACCACGACAAGTTTGCCACAAGCATAGCGAGGTCTGGCAAATGCACAACCTAGTCAAAGCCAGCCAGCACACTCGTCAATCTCTTCCTTCCTCACCAAACCTGGCACCTAGCTGCTCTCTATACTCCCATGCTTGCCCTGGCATTCTCACGGTGATGAGAGGCCCAACCACCCTCAACTGCTTCCCTGCGTCACACCACCCACCTCTGCAGCATGTCTGTGCTGATGGTGGGGTAGTGAACGTAGGCTGCTGTGCGGGACCCCGCAAGCCGCACCAGCGGGTACGGGAATGCCCACCCCGTGGTGTCTATCCACACCTCAGGCAGCAGCTGGTTGAGGCCCTGCCACGCCACACGCACCGATCCCAGTGCCTGCCCTATCATGGTGAAGCGAGGGTAACGTGCCGGCAGCAGCAGGTTCCGGTTGGGCAGCGCCACAACCTGCAGTAGCGCGGTGTGGAAGTGATGCAATGATGGAAAGCGGTGAATGAGGACCTTGCAGTGCTGGTTCTCAGCCCACCTTTGACAGCATACATGCCAGGCGGGGCAAGTGGGGTGCGTGCAGCTGAGGTGCATGCAGACATTTGCCTGCCAGTCAGTGCCCCCTGCCATGTGCCACGTGTTCGCTGGTCGCTTGCCTGGAATGTGGGCATGACTTGCAGGTTGAAGCGCTGGGCCACATGCTCACACAGCTGCTCAGCACTGAAGCTGCTGCCACAGTATATGGCTATCTGCGCCAGCACCAGCGGTGGCGGCGTGCAGCGCTTAGGAAGGAAGCAGAGCTGGATGTGAAGCAGCAGCAGCAGGGAGTCCCGAGTCGGCAGACACGATAGGCGCCTGCCACCTGGCAGGAGAAGCAGGACAGCCAGCTCCCAGGCAAGTTGACAGTGCCAGTTAAACCTGGCCTTACCTTCAAGTCTGGGCGCGTGTCCTGCAATCCCTGTACCGCCGCCCTACACTCGCAGCACAAGTGAGTCACTGGAACAGGCAGACTAGGTGGGAGGCGGGCTAACTATGCCTGGTGTGTGCCAGCCATTCAACGTAGGATTTCATGTTGCACCTCCACTTGACTGCAGCAATAGCAAGGAGTGCTGCATGCAGGACAGCCGCTCACCAGAGCACGCGCTCGCCGCCGCCGCCGCCATCAGCAAAGGGGTGGAAGAAAGCCACAGTGCCCTGCGCAACACAACAGACCTCACGCAGAAACTCTGCTGCCTTGGGCTCCCATGATGCTCGCTCCCAATGGCTGAGAGCTGTGCAGGTATAATCAGGAGGAACACTGCATGCAAGGCAACAGGAGGTAGGCGAGGCATTTGCCAGCTCCTTGCCTTGCTGAGGTGCGGAAGGCGCCGCCTGATCCACCATCTGCCCAGCAGGAAGCCCAGGAGCAAGGACAGCACCACACCCGCCAACGCAATGGTGGCTGCTTCCTGCAGGCACGAAACAGGTGACATCAAGCAGTTAATGCGTTGAAATTGATATGTTGGATGCAAAGAGAGACTAGCCAGACTTTGCCAACTGGCAGGGACAATACTGGGGCGCGATCGTGTGCCAGTTGACACCAGTTGGGGCGGGTACCATGCATTCCACTCACCACACCCACCACAAAGCCCACAGCCAAGAGTATGGCACCAATAGTTGCCAGAGCCATGGTTTCCAAACGTGTCAACGAAGGCAGATGCTCCAGGAACACTCGCAACCCGAGAGCGCCTGTACCGTCCGTTGACACCGCCAGGCAGCGGCCTGCAAGCAATGCCTGACTCGTGATGGACCTGCGTTGTGGAATGGTCATTGCCATCGAACCCGTGCCTCCTAGCAGCCTTAGCAGCACCCGCAGCTTGCGAGCTCACGAGGCACGGCGGCAGTCCAAGCCCTTGCTGGGTGCAGATCAACCATTCCGCAATGAGCCGTTCTCTTGTGACAGAATGATTGGCCATAATCCAAGCAGGGTAGAGAAGGCACGGTCAGTGCGGAGCGCTGCTTGCGCCTTTAACGCCTGTAGCAATACTTGAAACTTGTGACTACCTGGAAAGCTGCGTGAACGCAGCAGGAGCTCGTTGGTCTCGGGTCCTGGGGCCGCCACTGGGACCTGCCCGGTGTCCGGGATGAGCGGCCTTTTCCCTTTCGAGAATAACAAGCTGCTTCAATATGAACCTTTGATGATCATTCCGTGGGCAGGAGTGTTGTCGAGAGTCCTCCACTGATGACCTGGCGGCCGCGCTGCCAGTGCTTCCCGCCGACACGCCGCGATCACTAGCCATGCATTGTCCCGCCTGTCGTCCTGGCCACCTCACCGGTGAACAGTGATTCTGTTGTCACAGTGGTCGATCAAGAATGAAAGCATGTGCACAGAAGGCATAGGGTGTGTGTAGCCCACTTAAACACCCCTGCTGGCAGGGCAAAACAAGGGGGAGGGTGGCAGGCGACAGGCCATGCTCTATGCACTGGCACTGGCAGGGCTCAATGTTCATCTGTTACAGAGGAAACCCGGACCCCCACCTGCTACACAATGAAGGGAGCGGTATGAAAGTCACAAGAGCAAGCAGGAATAACATGTTGTGCGACAGAACTATGTGCGACAGAACTTCAGGGCAAAAGATCAAGGAACATGGCAGGCAGGAGCACTCGAAGTGGAGGGCGCTTGTGGGGCACGGATGGAAGATCAAAAGCTGGGCCACACCTTTTGATGCATAGAGTCACAGGTGGCGTGCAAGGTGGGTGACAACTTGCAAGTTCGGGGCAAGCTAACATCACTGATATGAAAAAGGTTAGATTGGCGGGATCATCAGTCATCACAGGAACAGGCACGAAGGTAACATGGCAGGCTCGACAGCTAAATGTGGCTGCCCACCGTCAGTCGCGGCACTAGTACACAATCAAAGCAGGAACACACTTAACTTAATTACCTCTGATTGATTCAAACCAAGGGGAGATCCAGGGTTAGGGGAGTTGGCTTGAGCGGCGCCACTGATAGGCTGTGCCCGTAGATGCCCGTAGATGCCCGTAATCCACATACGTCACATGTGTGAGGCAAGGAGGGGGGCCGCGCATGGAGGACATTGGGGTACCAGGGACCTTGTTGTGATGAATAAAACATCTGGGCTCCAGTGATACTCATGCCCCACTCAGGCTTTTATAGAGAGCCGCAACCGAGACCAGGATGGTGCAGCCGTCATCAGCACAGCACACTGCAGCAGATGATGGGCGGGGCTAACAATTACAACATGCAATTTTTGGCCAGGAATATACCTACAGCATGCCTGGTTGGAGAGCTGAGTAACATACACAGGTGCAATGCGAGCTCAACCGCTGACTGAGACTGTGAGCACAACCAGCACACTCTTCGCGCCCCCCCCTCAGGCATGCACCATTACGGGCTGCACGCTTTACCCGCATCTGTGCCGAGGCAGACGGGAACCAGCTCCTGAAGTGCTGCCAAGCTGGAAGTGCCATTGGTCAGCATACGCAGCAGCTCATCCCGAAGCATTCTGCCACATGCGTCGTTGTCGTTGGTCACTCCGTTGTTGGCTTGACGTGGCGGCAGCTGGCCTGGTATCAGTGGACAGGCAGGCATGTTGAGCCATGATAAGGACAATCAGTCAGCTGCAACCAAGCGTTGAGACAGGGTCTGCAGGCCAGGGCCTGACATTACAGATGGAAATACGCAGGCAGGTCGAGCAGACTGATAGAAGCAAGCACTGATGGAAAGTGCACAGGTCATGCAGACTGATAGAAGCAAGCACTGATGACCCAGTGATCACACCAACCTGTGATCAGCTTCACATTCTGGTCCCTCACAACCAGCCCCAGCCCGCGCATCTGAGCACATTTGATGAGCCAGGTCAGCACCACCGTCGCACCCACCGCCACCCCACAGTTCCTGAACCCAGGGAGCAAAGGAGGAGCAGGTGCAATCAAGGTGTGAGTGTGCAAGCTCTGGTTGTCTGGAGCAGCGATGTAGGCCATGGAGAGGTGGTGCATAGGGCCAGGCAACGCCCTAGCCTCGTGAGTAAGTGCCATGGAAGCGCTCCCTCCACACGCACACGAAACATGCAGGTCGGTGCCTGCGTACCGGGCGACATGTCAGTGCCGCACCCCACCTGAGGTCCAGCACATTGGCCAGCGCTGTGCCAGGCTGCGGCGAGCCAGTAGTCAGGTTTGGCAGGGCGTAGCACTGCAGGGCGCCAGCATCATGCGCCTCCTCACACAGCCGCACCGCAAGCTTAGCCTGCTGGGCCTGGGCCATCAGCTCAATGAGGTGGGTGTAGCTGGCCTGCAGTGTCGCAGCCAAGCCAAACATGCAAGTATCCAGTGGGTGGGTGGGTGGATAAGCAGGAGCCAGCTGCGAGCTTCCACGAGCTAAGTGCTTTGGTAGTAAGTCACAAGCTGCTGGGGTTTCCCTCTGCCACTCTGCTGGGCCCTCCACGCCTCACCTGATCTGGCTGGATGCCTGTGGCCTTCATGCTGCCCAGCACCTGCTGCGCACCCTGCACGTCCAAACGAGCCTGCATAGAAAGGGTGGGGCACGGCAGCGCTGGCTACCACAGATCGAAAGGGAGGGATGGAGATGGCAGATACCAGCGATTGACAAACTGGTGAGCTGCTGCAAGCACTCCCAAGAAGCTTGAGCCGCCTCACCTTCATGCTTTCCAGAAGGGAGTTAGCCTCCTGCAGGCTGATGCATGGACCAGCATCACTGGCATTGAACAATGCGCCAGCTGTGTCTGGCGCTGACAGCAACGGGGTGCCGGTCATGCAAGCAGCAGTTCCATTGCAGCCACTGCCCATGCTGTCTGCGCTTGCAAGGCCATGCGGACCGAAAAGGGAGCCTTTCAGTGGGCCCACTTCCCCGCTCCCAGTGGCAGGCCCATTGGCAGCCACAGGGAGAGGTATGTGTGGGGTGGTGGCATGTGGGCCGGGCTGAATGGTGTTGTCGCCAGCCTGGGAGTTCATCAGCTGCAAGGTTGAAGGGGACACAGCAGGATTGCTGTAAGGACTGTGCCCCAGGAGCATTACACATGTGTCTGCATACCGCAGCGACCTGGTCAAGCAGATGAGCCATGTGCTGGGCACCCACTGGAACCTCCGCGCACGCGAACACGTGCGCCCAGCTCAATGAAATGTGCGGCCAGCATCCGGGTGGCATGTGCCGCGGTGTGCTCACCATTGATGCCACCGAGGGGTCCACCTCCAGCCCTGAAGCCCGCATGTCGGTCAGCACATCCACCACCGTACTGTACTGGCCCGCAGATGCCGCCTGCTGCAGCACGTGGTTGAACAGCGGGGATACGGCCGCACCCTGCACAGCAACAGGGGACAGGAGCAGCACGCACGGGATAGGCACGCTAACCCAGGCAGTGCCAGCCTTTGGATGGGTGTTTCACGTCCAGGCAGGGTGGTGTGGCACACACCTGAGCGACGAGCGCTGCGTTGCAGAGCTGCAATGCCAGATCCCAGGTACTGGCGGCGATGCAGGCACTCAACAGGTGTGTCAGCAGCCCAGCATCCACTTGCACGCCCTGCATCTGCAACCCAGCAGACAAAGTGCCGCCAACAGACACATCGGTTGCCCGCTGATGATGCATAATCACCTGCTTAAACATGTAGGAAACAAAAGCATGCCAAGCAGCACCTCAGCAACGCAGCAAGCCGCAGCACTACAGCCTTGCCTGCAGGGAATGCGCCAGCGCAAAGCCCTTCTGCAACTGCCCCGCCTGCACGGCGGCCTTCAGGACCAGCCCGGCTGTGGTGGCATCGGGTGTGTAGCCACTACCCAGCATCACCTCATGCATAGCCACAACCTGCAGGCGGGAGAAAGCTTGCAAATGTAGTCAGCCATGAGCATGTGGCAGAGCATCAGGGTCCAGAGAAGGTGTCATGCAGATTATAGCAGCCAGTTTGCAGCTGCTCCATGACTGCGCACCCTCTCAAGTCAGGTGTGATGCATCTGCCCGTTCACTACCAAAAAGACAGGCGCCGCAGTTACCTGTGAATATTGCCCACAGGCGTCCAGGATGGAAACTAGATTGGCGTACGTGCTGGCATCAGGGGCACAGCCCGCGGTGGATTGCATCTGGTGGTACACCTGCAGGCATGAGGGCAATAGAATGAAGCACGCTGCACTAAATGACATGGACACACTCACAGCAAGATTGCTGAGGCGAACGTGGAGCCCACAGCCATGCAGCACAAACTGGTGCGAGTGTGAACCCTGTAGCAGAGGTTGCAATCTGCAAGGGAGTGGAAGGGCTCTTCAGGCAGGCACTATCCAGGCCCCACCTGCAGTCCTCGGGATGCTACTGCAGGGCGCTGGTGAACGGGGATTGAATCCGCACCCTTGGCGATGGCAGCCAGGCAGCTGTTGAAGGTGGCTGCATAACGAAAAACGACGTCACCTGCTCCCCTCAAGCAACAACAGCCACAAGACTATACAGAGAGCATGACACAGGCAAGGGAAGTTTGTGTCACATCCCGCACAGCCGCCCAAGTACACCACATCAGCGGTACATAAAACCACCAGCCGCAGCCCATGGGATAGGCCTTCCTTCGACAGCATGAAGGCATATACTTGCTCACTCACTTGAGTTGGGGTTGACGCCCTCTGCCTGTGCAGCTCGAACGTGTGCCAGTGTATCCAAAGCCTCGCGCCACGCGCCCAGGCTGGCATAGGATGCAAGCAGGGTGTTGTAGGTGACGATGGAGGGGGTGAGGCCAGTTCGCAGCATCTCGTGAAACACGCCTTGCACCTGCGAGGCCGCAGCAGATTACAACTTGGGAAGGACACTTGGCATATGAGGGCAGTTGCTGTGGCCACCAAGAGCCACTTACTACCCACGTACACACAACGAGCGTGTCGACCCTTGGTTATGCAAGAGCTGGCAATCCCTCAATGTTACTGGCCTGCCTGCATGTGATCTCACCCTGTTGCACTGCCCCGCCTTCATGTGTCCGGTCATGATGGTGTTGAAGGTTGAGGCTGTGGGCCGCACACCCGACCCCGGCTCCAGCATCTCGTAGAAGCACGCCAGCGCCTCGTCCCAGTGACCGACCTGCAAGGGAGAAGGACGGAAGAAAGCAGGAGTGAAGCAGGAGGCGGAGGGATCAGGACCAGTACCACACCAATCAGCTGGCCGGCGGGAATGGCAGTTGCAATTTCGGCATGCAACCATTCGTGTACGTCAACGGCCGAGGGGTCAACGGTTGCGATGGCGCTCGACAACAACCCACATCCCGCACCTTCACGAGCCCCGACACGTATGCGTTCATGCAGTTGGAGCGCACATCAATGTCCGCGTGGCGCAACCACTGCCCAATCTCTAACAGTGCCCCGTAGCTGGCGCTATCTGAGGCGGCAGTGATAAGGCAGTTCTGAAGGCAAAAGGCACGCGGGGGTGGCAGCCAGGCAGCGAGCAATCAAAACTTAACGTAAATCTCAAAGCGATATGACCAGGAAGAGTAGGTTCTGCTCCCATGTTTCTGCCCGGCCGCCCCCTGTGCAGTTAACATGGTGATGCTGTTGCTCGTTATCTGTGAAGGACAGGAGTGTGTCGGTGCATGCACAGGCACTCACATAGGTGGTCACACTGGGTCGCACGGCTCTGCAGGATGCACAGAGGAGGGCAGAGCAGTGGACACACCCGGGCGCCAGCAATCTGAGAAAGGTGTGGAATCGGCATGCTGCAAACTTGCAAGAGGCGGCACATCCTCCACCGGTCTGTGTTGATCAGCACATGCACCCACTAACTTCCACAATGGGTTATCCACCTCAAATGCCCTCACCTGTGCACCATCTCTCGGTATACCTCCATGGCCCGCCCAACCTGCGGTTCAGAAGGGGCGGGGCAGATGCTGTCACCAATGGGAGCAGCAACTGCAGGATGTAGGGATGGGCTGCAGGTTGAAGAGGAACTGTGTCAACTGGCATCAAGAGAGCCGCCCACACATGCACACCACAATCACGCATGTGAATGGTTTGGTTTCACAGCTACTACCTACCTGGAAGGCATTGGCACAGGCCTTAATGACGGTGTTGTAGCTCACACCATCCGGGGCCAGGGTTGGGCCGCCATCCCACATGGCCGCCAGCAGGTGCAGCGCCTGCGTAGCCAACAAACATAACGGAAGAATTGTCCCTTCCACAAGGGTGGTTGCCTTGCAGCAGCAGACCCAAGCATGCGTCCCATCTAGTAGTTTTCAGTATTCAGTTGCTGCCTAACTAGCTAAATATTGGCTGCACCCCGTCTTGCTTACCCTCTGGTACTGTGGCGGCTTCGCGCGGGCATAGGCCGCCAGCAGTGCGTTGCAACACACACGGTTGGGTGTCACGCGGGCGGCGTGGGAGAAATTGAACATGCTCGCCAGGCCTGCAGGGGCGGCCAGGGGATATGGTTGTAGACAGCGACAGGTGGACAGCACGCTCGAGGCTGCCGGGCAATGGAGGGACACAAGCAAGTGAGGCAACAACAGGCAGATTGCATGGAACCGGTGCAGCAGAGGGGTAAGACGGCTATACAATATGGTCAGGTTGAGCGAGCACACCTGCACCGTCACCAGCCTCGCCGGCGCCGTCGTGCAGCTCGGTGCAGCAGCTCATGGCGCGGCGCAGGCTGGCTGCCGCCTCCAGCTGCGGGATGCTTAGGTCCCGCTTCAAGCTGCCCGTGCGGATCAGCCCAGAGCTGGGCCGTGTTGGGGAGCAGCCCGCTGGGGAAGAAGGGGGTACAATACCCAGCGCACTGCTGGGCGTACGGAGCAGGCTGCACGGACTGCCACACCCATCTGTAAGGAACAGGAGCAGGGACAGCATTGTTGATGTGTTTGGGGCAAGTGGGTCAAGAATTGCAGGAGAGCACTTGTGTGCAGACCCCCTAACAGGGCAACAGTCCATGACGCAGCAAATGCATGACGCAGCAAATGTGGAGGCCACGTACCCTGCTGGAACACTGCCTCCTCATTCTCAGGAATCTGGTCTGGGAAAGAGGTCCTGCTGCCTGCACATGCCACGTTGGCAGGTGTTGGAAACTCAGAATGCGTATAGTTTTAGGGGCATACATATCAAGGAGGGTCATTGAGGCACAAGAGCATGCTTCCTTGCTGAACAGCAGTCGAGAACACTCGCCACGCCAAGCAGTGTGTTGGCCTAAGCTGACGTGTTGCAGTGGAGCTGCAGTTTCATGGCACTCACTGCTGAGACCGCTGCGGTGCAGCCTTGACACCATTCGTGATGCAACGGCAAAGGGGTTGGGGTTGCCGTCATTGACGACCGCAGAGTCTGAAGCGCCAGCACAATCAGATGGGCTACAGCTTCCGCCGTTGCCGCTTTCCAGTGCCACGGAGGCATTGAAATTGGCGGCAAGCTCATCAACTCCACCTACAGCAGCGCAACGGGGCATAGCCATCATCCAACAAACTGCACCACCTGAAAATTGCTGCAAGAAGCAGACAGGCAGCAGTCAGCCACTTTAGGCAGCTGCTGAGCAGCCGTACCGTGTCGAGAAGCAAAGGAGTCATCACGGTAACCGGGCAGGCAGGGGCTGGTGTTTATGGTGCCGAGTACATCCTGCTGTGCACTAGCAGCGGAGCGCAGGATGCCATAGGAAGCCGCCGTGCTGCTCCAGCCGCCAGAGTCGGCATCTGGTGTATGCTGTGACTCGGCAATGCTCATCTGTGGGCCGGAAGTAAAGAACCGCGGACGGGAGCGGCTGGGGCATTCCCACAAGCACAGCATTGAGCACACGTGGCCCTCGCAAACCAGTGGGTGCATCAGGGACCCATTCCTCATGGGCAGCGTGTTAGCGTCAGATATTACGCTGACGCAGGTGTTGGTGCAATGTTGCGCAGTCGTGCTAAGGACACCACTTACCAGCCCTCCCCTGTTCGGAGAGGTGTGCAAGGCATCCAGCACTGTAGAGGGTGAGGTCTGGGCGCGCATAATCTTGCTACCTGTCGCCAACAGGCGCTGGGTGGGTGATGGGGTGTCTGGGCAGCGCGTCTCCTCTTGGCCCTCCTGAATGCAGGACAGCGTGGGGCAGTCTGGAAGCTCAGATCAACAAGAGCATATCAAGCCCCTGAGGCCTGCCAGAACGAGCAGACTACCCCCCTGCCCGGAAGTGACCTGGATAGCTGCCCCCCTCTCAGGCTGACCAAGACAACAGCCCATCAAAACCCAGCCTATCGACCCCCGACCCACCCACCTGCGCGGTGCACATTTGGAGGAAGAGCTTCTCCGCCAGCTGCCACTGGCCGCCACGCTCCAGGGCGTTGATGAGGGAGCAGCAGGTGACCACATCAGCCTCTATGTGGTTGGCCTGGGTGTGCGGGACAGGCAGCGAGCACATAGGGGGAGGCCATCAGGGTGTGTGTGCTGGTAAATGCCTCGCGGGCAGTGCCCTCCATTTGACAAGTGTGTGCACCAATACATGTCGGAGTGGTTCTATGCAGCAGCAGCACTGCCACTGTGCACACCTGCATGTGGTCGAAGACTTGCAGTGCTGCATGCCACTGTTTGCCCTTGGCCAGCGAGGAGATTGTGGCGGAGTAGGTGATGGCGTCACGGGGCAGCCCCTGGCGTGCCATGGTATCAAATATTTCCAGCGCCTGCAGAGTGGAAGGATGACAAGGCAAGAACAACTACCGGTGGTGGAGCAAAGCGGAGGCAGGGTCATTNGGGGGCGCGGGGCGGGGGGGGTTGCATCAGGCCATACGGCGGGAACGCAAGGTAGGGGGGTGACTTGTGAGCAATGGTGCAGGTTACAGGCGCAGGCAAGGTGTCAGTGGAGTTGCAGGCAGCCCACTTGCCTTCTGCCAGCGCCCGCCCTTGTCACAGGCGCTGATTGCAGAATTGGTGAGCGCGGTATCAGCAATGAGCCTGCATGGGATGCCATATGTGCAGAGTCAGCTCGCAATGCATGGTTGCCAATGTTTAGGCAATCGTCTCCTTTTGTAGCTTGACCAAGTAAATTTAGCAGCTGGTCACAGCCTCACCCCATGGCCTCTACAGCTTCAAACACCTCCAGCGCCTTGCGCCAGGCTCCCTCCTTGCTCAGCTTGCTCACCATTTTGGTCAAACCTACAGAGTCGCAGGCAGTGTGTAGAGGTGCATGACGCAAAGGTTCCGGACTGTCATGGCTGTTTTGAACCTTAAACTGGCAGGCAAGCGGCGCACACCTGGCAGGCGGGGCTTGAAAGCGGCACGCAGAAGGATTGCTCGGACCTCTCCGGTACCTTCCCTTGCCTCTACCAGCGCATTAGTCAGCTGTCGCATGTCAACAGCGAAGTTGGACCTGGTTCAGGGGATTGGTGGGTTATGCGTGGTTGATGATTGGGCGCGCGGCCGCTGCAGCCGCCGCCACCGCCAAAACTGCCAGGCTCGTGTGTAGCCCCTCCCTGCCCTTCACGGTCTGTCCGGCCTACCAAGCTCACCTGCTGAGGGAGAGGCTGCTGCCGGCGTTGTTGGCTCGCTCCACCCCTCCCACCGGGTGCGAGCGCATGCCCTCCATCCAGTAGGGCCCCTCGGCAGCCATGCCAAGCCTGCTTCCTTGCTCAAACAAGGCTGCAGCGGGCCAACAGGGCGCCTGATGGCGCAGGAGGCCTGCTTTTTGGCTTGCTGACTAGGTGTCGAGCCTGCTGCTGTTTGGAGGCTTTTCTACAGGTTGCCAGGGCCCCGGCAGGCTGCTGGGATCACGGGAAAGCGTCAATGACGAGCAAGATCGATGTGACGAGCAGGGGAGTGTGCAGGGCCGATATCACAGGGGTCTGTACTAAAGGCAACTCTCTGAACTACAGCTAGGTGTCAAGGTTTACTGCAAGCCGACCATGAGGCAGGGATATTAAACGTGATTAGGAGCTGCTGGCAGAAGGAGAGGTGGCGTGCGCCAGCAACCCAGTCCCGCCCTCGTGCTTTCCTTTTACAAACCTTGGAGGGTCCATCCCACAAAGCAGAAAGTGCACCTGTTACACAGTGAGCACTGCCCATCCCAGTGTGAAGGGAAACGCAGGTCAGCCATTCTGCAGTGGCAAAGGCGCCGAAACCGCAGGCTGCAGGACGGTGAGCTGCAATCTCGCCTGTGCCTTGCCACTAGCTGCAGCCCCGCTGCCCTTCTTCTGCCGAATCTTTTTGTACTGCTGCAGCGCCTTGGCACGGCCACGCTGGATTATCTTGCTGCCTACGGCCTGTGCTGCCAGGCGGGATGCTGCCTCCAAACGGAGAACTGCTGCTGTCAGCTGCTCTTTGGGTTGCACGGTGCTTGCACCCTTCCCAGGCTTCTCAGTGCTGGGTTTGCCTACAAGCAGAGAGAATGAGAACAATGCAGGTGATATTGGAAAATGTCGCTACGGTGCTGACCATCTCACGAGTCTGTGCACTGTGGAGCCAGCCAATGTGGACTCCCAATCTGCATCCAGCCTGTCTGCCAGTCATGCAGCCCACCTGCTCCTCCGCTTTGACACTGCACGCAAGCAATACCTGCGCTGCACTCCCCCTCGATGCTACTGTCGCTGCTTGAGCTGAGCACCACCTGCTTGGCCTGCCGTTTTCGCGGCCTGGTGTTACTTGAGCTGGCCTGCGGCGCCGGCTGGCTGCCGACTGCTAGGACTTCTGCCACCACAACTGGGGGCTGCTTCAGCAGCTCTGCCAGCTCGCTTTTTGCTCCCCATCGGCTAGTTGCTTGCACTGTCAGCTGTGATGCAGCATGCTGCAGCGCCACAGGTGCCTGCGCTTGTGGCTGGCTTGGCTGAAAATGTTGCTCTTGGTGGGGGCCACCCACCCAGCCGCTGGCCTGCCCGCCGCTGCTACGGCCACCACCAAACAAGCCATACAGAGAGGATGCTGTCTGCTGTAGCTGCGGATTGCCATGCTTGGCTCTACTGCCGTAGAATGCAGCAGGATGCACACACGATCTAGACAGTCGTACACAGGCGTTTTCAGAAGCCTCGTCGTCATCACTGCCACTGCTGCTGCTGCTGCTGCCACTGAAAGGTGGTTTAGGACCTGGTGATGCTGCATTCCGCTGCTGCTGGGCTCCTGGCACAGCTGCCTGCCACCGCCGCTGCTTCTGGGCGCTGCTGGCACCATGTTCCAGAAGACATGTTCCACCTCTGCCGCTGCCCTTTGTAGGAGCAACTGCCACTGCCACCACCACAGGTTGCGCCCTTGGCAAACTGCTATTCCCGCGCTGTTGCCACCTTGAGGCTTGGGAAGGACACTCGTGTCCCACGTGTTTGTCAGGCGGGGTTCGGTTCTCGGTCTCCTGGGAACTGCCGCCGGGGATGGGCTGCTCCGCCCAGCGTTGTGACGTCTGCTGCCACTGCTGCCCTTGCACTCCACCAGTGAATGCCCTCCACTTGTTGCCCCTTGCTGTCACAGCAGGCTGGCTGCTGGGCAACGGACCCGCAGCGGGTGCTGACGCCGCAGCGCAGATGGCGGCATACGCGGCGCTGACTACTGCAAACGCCTCGGCCGCCCGCTGGTTCCCCAAGTTCTTGTCCGGGTGCAGCACCAACAGCCGCTTGTACCTCGCTTTTACGTCCGCAAGGCTAGCGCCTCTCCTTTCCAGCCCGAGCTGAGCATAGGGGTCGCCGGTGCGCGCAGCGAGCAACACACGCTGAGCTTCCGCATCGACGTCCATGGCGGGCTGCATGTTTTACCGCCGATACAAAGAAGATGAGTGACACATGCGGCTGAAGCTCCAGCATTCAAAAGTGCACACCCGCCACTTAAGCAGCCGGCGCCAGCTCACCCTGGTCAGCAAGGCTGCCCATGACAGCTTACATACAAGCCCAGCGACTGTTGTTATACCTTCATCTCAATAAGACAAAGTTTGCAGCAGGGAGATTCAGGTGTGCCAGTCCCAATTTGGCAGCACACGCCTCCCAACCAAGGACTCTTTACAGTGCCAGCCGTGCGCAGCGGAGCCAAGTTTACACGACACATGGCAAGGCCGGCAGCTTGGAAAGATATCCAGGAGGTGAGATATGGATGCCAATGCTACAATCACACTTATGGGTGCTGCCTTGGAACGTCTTGCGTGTCGTGATGCATGTTACGCAGTGCCAGCAGAGGGCAGCTTCAATTCCCGGCCCCAGGATTGAAAATTTGGGTTGCGTCAAAGCTCGCCCAATGTCCGGATGCCTTGGCTGTCTATGACCTTGACTATGTACTTGGGTGGTGCCACAACCAGCCGGCTCTTCACCTCCTCCACTCCCTTACGCATCATCTCAAAGGCTTCCGTCTCACTGACGTTGGGGTGCCACAGCTTATCAAACATAGACAGCACGAAGTACGAGCCTGCATCGCACCAGGCAGAAGAGCAAAGGAACTGGGCAGGGGAACTTGCAGTCAACAGGCAGCCCATACCCTCAAGTCGCAAGTGCCCCCTCCCTCCCTGATTTCCTTCAACCCCGAGGTGCAGCGTGGATGCTCCTGTGTCTTCCTTTATAGCTTTGCACCCCTTGCTGCTGGTTCTAACCGGCTGCAGCTGCCAACGACCAGCCCTCGCCTCACCGTATCCTGTACCGCAGATGTTCATGTGGTGCAATGTGGCAAGGTAGTCGCACCAGTAGAGCGCGGGGCCGCCGCCCTCCCCCTGATCATATCCCGCCATTAGCAGGTTGGTGTGGTAAGGTGACTGCAGCCATGCAACAAAGGTGCAGAGGATAAATGCCAGGACAAGGTGGCTCAAAGCAACACGCAGGCGAGACCAGGCAGCGCAGGGGCGCCAGGCAGGCTGGCAAGGCAAGGCTGCGAGGTATGGTCTCCTCAACTTGGCCCAAGCTGAAATAAAGTGACACCAATTGTTGTCACCATTGGGCCCAACCAAAAGCAGCACAAGTCAAGGCTGATAAACATGCC
>JAAMXP010004215.1:0-16052 GCA_019693395.1 Ettlia oleoabundans | reverse complement strand
ACCGCATACTGCACTAGGCGGAGTGCGCATACAAGCGGTACCCGTACTGCTATGTATCGCTGCGATGCCAGGGTTGCCAGCACCCAGGTGGTCGCAAAGGCGGCCACAAGCGCCAAGAGAAGTAGCCGCTCCCCGCTCGTTAGCGTAAACCGTAGAAGGGTTAGAACGTGGACAACAATTAGGAAGATGGCAGTAGCCTTGTCTGCAGTTAGAACATTGCCTGCTGAGCTCGCTGGCAAGGCTGGGTGGCGGCACTGGCTGCTCAGTTGTGACACGCCGCTCATCCCCTGCCGCCGCTGCACTCGCGACGCACATGCGCCGCTTTGTGGCTGTCAAAGTGGCTTGGGAGCGACCATCTGCAATCCAAGTCGCACTACTCATCGCACTCCAACGCCAGCCACAAGTGTGCGCAGGATCGAGGGCGCTTTTCCCAACCCTATGGAGTCCCGCTCTGTATGTGAGCGGGATCGTGGTCGGCACAGTTGGATTCGCATACTATGCTTGGGGCAGAGTTATCGCAAGGGGCAGACAAGCGGCAAGGTTCCAACGCACCCCCGTTGCAACATGCCAGACTGGCATGTTGCCGCTGCGTTGCCGCTATGGCGTGCCTGGCGCCGGGGTGTGTCACTGCCGCTCTAGGTTTAGATCTGGTTCACGAAATTTTTTGCACAAACGAAACATTACATATCGAAACGGCAATGAAAGCCACTTAAATCCTTCCCGTGCAACGTCGTGGAAAATCTATTCGGCCACAGGCTCATGGTGCCAATGCCACAACACCGCACCCACAAAAGCCCACAGCGCCGGGAAGCCAGTGACCACTGGCCAGCTCCAGTTGTCTGCGAATCTTAGAGCTGGTTCACACACCCGCATGTAGGCGCTGCCGTTCAACTCTGCCTCTGCCCTGCTGCGCTGACGGGCATCCCGCTGTTCTGCCACAAACTGGCGCACAACCCGCAGCTGGGCCCTCCAAACAATCAGCGTGGGCAGCACCAGGCCCAGGGATGCCTGCAGGTAGTCACAGGGCGATGATGGCGTTAGACTTCCGCTGTCATGGAATATATAATCAGCGGACAAGCAGAAGGGAGAAACCCCAAGTGGGAGCTCTGCTGGTGCATCGGACGCCCAATCGGGGCTGAGAGCCACCTGGTGAGCAACCGCATCCCCTGCCCCTGTCACAAAAACAAATGGCTTAACTCGCTTATGCTTAGGCACAAGGTTGCACAAACAAGCGAACCTGAAGCGTCCATGCCACCGCCACGCACTTCTGTGCGTCGCTGGATGCGTCCGCAGCTGCATTCAAAGCGTCCCTGGTCCCAATGCACAAAAGTGATGTCACCAGCTGCAGCAGCGAACACAGCTCTGCGGCCATCTGGGCGTGCTGGGGGCGGCGAGCCGCATACTGGTGGCACACTGCAGGCAGGGTGAGAGAGTGTGGGCGGAAATCAGCATGCAAGTGCAGAAGTGTGGCTATCCAGCTTCGTCATGCCAATGCCACAGCGAGTTGTGCATGATATGTTGACAAGAACCGCCGTCATCCTGAAGCCAACCTTTAAGCCATATATTAGGAAAATTTTTTTCTTGCTCCCATAAGATTTAGATCTGGGAAAACCACACTGCTGCAGTTGCGCATGGGGCCTGTCAGCATCGCTGGCACAACAGCGCCCCCTCACCTGGCGTGGCCCGACGGCAGAGCAGCACCACAGTGATCAGCTGCACCACCAGATGCTCCAGAGGCGGCAGCTGCATTCCCAGGGCTGACACAATGCTGCCGTGCAACCAGGCCGCCACAACAAGCAGTAAATTGGCTGCCCGAGCCATGGCGGCCACATTGTCCAAACTGGTAGTCAGCGCACCGCAGGTGCCCTCTGCAGCGTCGGCAGCTGCCACCGCCGCCATTTGCTCATGTGGGTCTATAATCCGCATCGCGTCGGTAAGCAGCGGCAGTGCTACAAACTGGCCCAAGCGTAGCACAATGATGAGCGGCACCCGCACTGATATGTAAAGCCGCGGAGCAAGGGTCGCCAGCAGGCAGGATGCTGCAAAGGCGGCTGACAGCCCCGTCAACAACACGTTTTCAAAACTGGTCAGCTTGAATCTTGAGACAGTCACTAGCTGAGCGATCACCACAATAATGGCTGTGACCCTGTCGCTGTTCATGCACTGCCTGCCCAACTCGCGGGAAATGCTGGGAGGCTGCGCGAGTTCAGTGGCGGCAACGCGCCGTGCTTCCGCCGCTACCGCCGGTGTCCTTGGCAAGCCAGGGCGCGCCACTGTAGGTTCCGAATGCGATGTTCCTGCTCCAGGACTGTCGGCCTTGCTGGGTTCCGGCGCGACAACGCACGACTCCGGCACCTCTTGCATCCCGCCCGGAACTTTGACGAGACTCACGCTGGGTGAATGGGATTCACAGCAGTCGTAGTAGTACGAATCACGACTTGCGGAGGGAGGACAGGGGCCCTGTTAATCACGCATGGCGTCCGCCAGCCAGAAGCTGGAGAGCAATGTGCTGGCGGCGTTAATTGGGGCCGGCGCTGCCTTGCATGCCAGCCTCGGCAGGAGTATTGGCATACGCCAGCATATGCATCAAAGATGTTGCTACGTGCCCTTGAGAGATGGGGCAGGGCAGGCAGCATGGGACCTGGGAACAAACCCTAGTTGGGAGGCATCGATGCAGTTCTGAGCGCTTGGTGCTTGCTTTGCCTTGCTTATGGGGGGTTACAGTTTGATTCCAGTGCCACACAGATTTTAGGTGGGTGTTATGTGGAATATAGCAAGAATAGCCAGCAAAGTAGCAAGATGCAGGCAGGCGCAAGAGGACTGACGGGCACTGGTGCCAGCATACCCACAGCCATCCACCATACAGGTTCTTCTTGCGCATGATACGAAGTTCCAGCTTTCAGACTGACAATTGTTGGACGTGCCGATTCCTGCAGCAACTCCCGCTGCCGGTCCCACCTGGAAATGCGAGCAGTTAGCAAAAGCAGCAGCCCCGAACAGCACCTCTGTGCCTGTCCGCAGCAGCCTGGCTTTCCTACATTGCGGGTGGCAGCGGTGGTAAACCACAGCAGCATCAGGTGGCAAGCATTGAATGAAAGTGAATGGCAGGAGAGTCCATGACTGATTGTACTGTCGCGTCACCAAAACTACTATGAAGCAAGGAAACTGGGATTACTCGAAACATGTGCAGTTGAACATCAGCCAACTGCCGGCTCCCCCTGCTGCCAATGCCACAGCACCGCCGCCACAAATCCCCACAAGGCCGGAAAGCCAGTGATCACTGACCAGCTCCACTCGTCTGCTAATCGCAGAGCTGGTTCACACACCCGCATGTAGGCGCTGCCCGTCAATTCCGCCTCTGCCCTGCTGCGCAGACTGGCATCCCGCTGTTCTGCCACAAACTGACGCGCCGCCCGCAGCTGCGCCCTCCACACTATCAAGGTGGGCAGCACCAGGCCCAGGGAGGCCTGCAGGTGCATGCACGCAGTTTTGCTTCGTGTCGTTGGGCATGCGTGCCACAATGACAGATGCAAGCAAGGTCAGGTGGGCGAGATCTCCAGATGTGAATCACGCCAGGTCTTGAGACACAATGTGTTGGATGGAAGTGCAGGCACATGTTCCTGAGCAGCCAATGAAGACCCGGCTGGCGCACGGGTGGTACCTGCAGAGGAGCGTTGCTGGAGCAGGAGGCGCTGCAGCGCACCTGGAGCGACCACATGGCTGCCACGCACTTCTGCGCGTCGCTTGACGCACGGGCGGCAGCAGCCAGAGGCTGCCAGGTCCCCAGGCACAGGAATGAGGTGCTGTGCTGGATCACCGCATACACAGCTCGTGCCACCAGAGCATTGCTGCGGCGGCCGACATACTGGTGGCACACTGCGGGCAAGCGGGACGTGCAGCAGTGCAGACAGACATCAGTCTGGCAATGAGGATGTTAGATGCACGATTGGCGCTCTGTCACGTGCACGTGCACACAAAGCTTGCTACTCGAGTGAATGCAGCCGCATGCCCACGGATGAAATGCTTAACCAATTGCAGAGTGAGACGCAACCTCCCATAACTCATGTTGGGCGGTGTGCAAGGCAACAACAGGCCCTGCTCACATGGCGTTGCATGGCGGCCAAGCAGCACCACGGTGGCGCCCTGCACCGCCAGATGTTCCAGTGGCGGCAGCTGCATGCCCAGTGCTGCTATGGCCAGGCCATGCAGCCAGCTCATTGCCAGCAGCAGCATGAAGGTCGCACGTGCCCAGCAAAATGCGACACTTATTCCGCTGGACCAACTGGATGGATTGATGCAGATGAGCCCCAAGTCTGACCCTGGTGAATCCAGGATTCGCAGCAGATCAGCAACCAGCGGCAGTACAAGAAACTGAGCTATACGAAGGGTGGCGACCAGCGGCATCCGCACTCCTACATATCGCTGTGGTGCCAGGGTCGCCAGCACCCAGCTGGCTGCAAAGGCAGCCACCAGCGCCAGCAGCAGGAGCCGCTCCATCTCGGTCAGCGTGTATTGCCCAAGAGTGACCAAGTGCACGGCAACCACCATAGCGCCAGTTACTTTGTCACTTGCGATGCACTGCCTGCTGAGCTCACTCGCCAGACATGGCTGCTGTAGCTGCCCAGCGGCAGCAGCACGCTCTACCATTACAGCTGCCGCTTGTGCCGTCGTTGCCACCGTCACTGCTGCCACTGCTGTTTCTAACCCTTGCCGGCTCCTCGCGCTAGCTAGCTCCGGGCGCAACCGTGTCAATTTGCTTGCAGGTCCCTTGGAGGAAGCAAGCCACAGCCCTACCACGGCCCAGCAGGGGTGCACAAGTCCGAAAGGGTCCCGAAACGTACAAGGGCAGGTAGGCAACGTGTTTCCATTCACATGTCGAGCAACGGTACTATTGAGAAGGCACTGTCTTAACCTGTGGACGGGGCCCAGGGCTCGGGCCTGCTGACCCCAGCACTACTACTGACGTGACCCTGCACTCATGCACTGGACTAGTTGTTAAAGCGCCTAGGAGTCCGCACTGTTATATACACTTGGTCATCCAGGCGGGCGGCGACTGAAACAGCTGCCAGCAGAACAGCCCACACAAACAGCACCATGGTAGCGGCGCCGCTTCCCCTGGCCATGCTCCTGGCCACAGCAACAGTGCACATCTGGTGCCTCTATAAGCAGGGCGCCGCTGACAGCATCAGTTACTTGATCACGTACAAAACCTCATCGTAATGAGAGATCGTGCTTCAGCTCGCACTGAACGAGGGATACCCACCCCCAAACCATGCACAGCACGGGAAAGACAAGCTGAATCACAGCGCAGTACGGGATTGGGTGTGCTGGTGCCAGCGACACAGCAACGCAACCACGAACGAGCATAATGCTGATGATCCAGTAAGGGTTGGCCAGCCCCAGTACCCTGCAAGTTGCAGAAAGGGCTGGCACACTCGCATGTATGGGCTGCGCTTCGACTCTTCCTCCATCCTGCTGCGCTAAGTGGCATCCTCTGGCCAGTGTGCACCCCTGCGTCTTCATCAGATACCACCTGGTGTGCCAAACATGAACGGCGCAGGTGCAGGCTGTGCTGCAGGTTGGCTGGGCTCTGGCTGGGCAGGCTGGGCAGTTGATTGCTGGGGCGGCGGCGGTCAATGGCGCACTGCTGGGCCGTTGCGTTTTCAGCGTCGGACTGTTGCCCTCCTGCCTCGGGTATCTGTCTGGAGTGCTGGATGCCGCCGGCTGGCCCGCAATGCTCCCCGCAGGCGAACCTTGAGAAACGAACACTGGCTCCGGCTCGTCCAATAGGAACGCACAGCGGCGGTTGGAGCCATAGCAGGAACTGCACCTCTACACCAGACAGCCGGCCACGGTTGCGGGCAGACGGTCCGCGACTAAGCAACTCCGCTGAATATTGCTGAGTAAATCACCGTTGCACCGTTAGAGTGACAGTTAAGTGTTATAATTAGGGCATCAACGCATCCAACGGCAACAGCGGAGCCCACAGCATGGGTATGATCCATAGCGCAGCGTACCGCCAGGCAGCGGCAGCTTGATGAATCTCATTGCAGCAGATTGGTGTATTGATGTGCTGCTGCACAGTTTTTGGACAGCTTTGCACTCGAACGACCAGCAACCTGCAGCCATCAAAGCCAGGCCACTTTAGGACCCCTTTTCGCAATCGCTGACCCAGCAAGGCATTGTAAGGTACAGCAAAGGCTCATACGACGCGAGACTGCTACCGAACGCTTACCATCACCATCTCAGAGAGAAAAGTCATCACCTACAGCTGCTCCAAACCTTAACACAGCCCTCAACCTGCTTGAGTGCAACCTTGACAGCTCCGCAACAGGGTGCCGACACATGGATCACAATGCTGCACTGGTGCAACCAGCCCTGCATTGTAAGTTTGTCGTCTCTTGGCCAGCTATCTATCAGATAGTATGCTTGCATGGCATCATGCCTGCTGTGCCTCACTTGCATAGATTTTTCTGCAGCCGCCGCTTGTGAAATTAAGTAATTGGAACTCTACCAACATGCAACAAGGCATTCCTTCAGACAAATATCAGGCACGCTCGACCACGGCAAAATGCAGTGATGTGTGCAGGACAGAAAACACTCATTTCAGAGCCATGTTTGATGCAGTCCAAAGCGAGGTCCACGTACGCTTGCAGAGCAGCCCCATGTTGCACGTGGGATTCAGATTGCAGGGGCTGTTCATAAACGTTCAAGAAGTGCCGGGTGGGAAAAGGGGAATGTCACTCTGCTGGTGCTCAATATCACCGGGAGAAGAAGGGAAAAGCAGGCTGTGGGCTAGGGCCAGGCAAGCAGCTTTGAGACAATGGGGCGACAGGCGCGTGCATGCCAACCTAGTTAAGACCACATGACCGTCTGCAAATGGGTGTCTGACGGCAAGAGACAAGAGGGAAGGGATGACAGGTTGCCAGGAACTCGCGGTGCAACAGGAACAGCGGTTGCTGGCAACAGATGGTGGTGCAATGGCAGGGACACTTATTGCAGTATCAGAGGAGGGAGTTTTTGAGTTTCGGAAATGGCTGAGGCTTTCAAGTTGGTGCAGAATGAAACGCAATAGTGTTGAGTTTAGCGAGTTTGGCCAAGCGCCTGGCACCGCATCACTACCGCACACAGTGCAGCAAAAGCTCTGCCTACTCCACAAAAGAGTTGTGTGCGCCATGCCTTGTGCGCCTCTCAGACCTTGCTGCTGTCGTTGGCCATCTGGACGGCGGCGCCAGTGTCGTGCACGGCAGACAGCAACATCTGCAGGAAGTTGCCGATCTGCATATTGGAGGGGCGGTACGCCAGCGTTTAGACCCAGTTGTGGCTTCGCATACAAAAATGCAGCCCAGCATAGCAGCAGCAGGGCTGCCCATAGCAAGCACGCTTGTTTCTTGCTGCCAGCAGGGCAAGGCTGGGCGGTGCTGCCAGGTGCTCACCTGAACCAGGATGAGGCCCGCGGCCACGGCGTTGGGGCGGGAGTCGCTGCCGTTGGAGCCGGGCAGGCCGGATTTGAGGGTCAGCACGCTGCAGACAGAGGCCGACAGAGAAGCGGCTGTGCATCACCAGCCATCAAGGGATTGGCTGCCGCTCACCCACAACCTACCACCTACATGCGCCACGCCGTGGTGCTGCTACAACAGTCTACCACACTGCCACTCAAGGCTACAGGGCAACTTGGACCGCAAAAGCTCCCACATGGTAGACCATTGCAATTGTCAGTGCCCTGACATATGGCCAGTTGGCACTGCGCTAACACACGACTCACTCGTTGGTGAGGCCCACAAGGATGGCGGTGACGGTGGCGTACATGGCCAGGCAGGTGGCGCGCCAGTTGCGGTAGGGGCCCACCGCCAGCGCATAGAGGGTCACCAGAAGGGTAGTCACCTCCAAAGATCTGCAAGGGGTGGGAATCAATGATCAGTGATGTTGTGCTCACGCATGCTATACAGCTGCTGCCTGCCACCCGGTGTTGACGCTGCACGCACTGCATGGGTCTGCTAAACCACTCACATGGCGGTCCAAGCCAGCTTGTAAGGGGCAGGGAATGGGTCGCCCGCGTCCTGCATGGGACACAACAACAACCACAAGTAGGTGTACTGGGCCTGCTGCTCAGACACTGCAAGGCACCATTGGCAGCACGGGACGGCACCAAATGGTGCTGCCGCCCTCATCCAACCATACACATACGACTCACGCTGCTGAGCGCGCCCATTCCGCCGATGAGCACAACGCCACCTCCCAGAGTGAGGAGCCATGCGGCGGCGAAAGCGGTGGTAGAGGCGACCATGTCGTTGTGGGAGTTTCTGCAAGTGCACCGGCGGGCGCGGCGACACCGTCAACCAATTGTAAACGCCATGAATCACCACTCACAAAGCTAAATTGACAGCGATGGCTGAATTATACAACCTTCACCACCAACATGCAAGTGTCGGAGGCCTACACACAGCGCACCTGCCTGTATAAGCAGTGGCAAAGGCCTGCAGAGAGTGTTAGCAGGTAATAGGGAGGCGTAATGGGAGATATACAGGCGGTTTGGAGTTGAAGTACGCGGCCAGCGTTGTAGGTGGAAAGTGCCGTGACCAGCCACGTGCACATAGGTGTTTCTCTACGAAAACCTCCAACATTGTAGAAGCGAAACACCGTGGAAACCCCACAAGCAACACGCAGCAAAACGCGGTCAAGGACAAGGTCAACACCCAATCTGCCTAGCGCCTGTTCATTGGCTGCAGTTGTTGATGCATAAAGGCGCAAAATAGCGGGGTCGCCGGATCACTTGCCCTGTGGGTATATACCTATGCCTACACACCCAAGGCTTTTCCTTGAAGTTGAATCAAACTACACTCAACCAATTAAATCAAATCACATTACTTTGCAACTAATCAAACCAAATTCCACTCAAAAAAGTCTAAAACACAACAGTGAGCAGGGCATATGATGACAAAAAGAGTGTGTTACGTTCCCCAATGCTTCTGATGCACAAAATAAGTAAAGTGTACAAACCTGGGACTCAATGCCATTCTGCTCACTGGGACAGCACCTCTTGGGCCCCTTCTTGCTGGCTGAGGTGCCTCCCGCTCTTCTTCCTTGCACTCCGGTTTCCTGGCCCATTCTGTTGGGCAACGATTTGCGCTGGTCTCAACACGGGGGAAGCCAAAGGGTGGGGGGGGAGACCAACTGGGGGAGGGTTACAGGAAGACACGGTGAGCAAGCACACCACTGGTTTGTTGCCTGCTGGATGTGCCTCCTGCCTTTGGTTTCCCGGCTTTGCTGGTTGGTGGTGGCTGGTTGGGTGCAGAAGGTATCCCAGGAAGGGAAGACTCCTTGCCAGGCAGCGGAACAAGCAAACAGCATATCTACAACAAGCTGCATATATTGAGAGCAAGCACAGCAGCACAATCTTTGCCTTTCCAGTCAAAGGGTGGTGTTGATTAACACCAGTTTGGTTTTTGTGAGAAGGCGGTGGCCTGATGGGACGCTCAAGCGCGCTCGCCACGGATGCGGCGGGCCAGCTGGATGTCCTTGGGCATGATGGTGACGCGCTTGGCGTGGATGGCGCACAGGTTGGTGTCCTCAAACAAGCCCACCAGGTAGGCCTCGGCGGCCTCCTGCAGCGCCAACACGGCGCTGCTCTGGAAGCGCAGGTCGGTCTTGAAGTCCTGGGCAATCTCGCGCACCAGGCGCTGGAAGGGCAGCTTGCGGATCAGCAGCTCGGTGGACTTCTGGTACTTGCGGATCTCACGCAGCGCCACGGTACCGGGCCTGTAGCGATGGGGCTTCTTCACACCGCCGGTGGCGGGGGCCGACTTGCGGGCGGCCTTGGTGGCCAGCTGCTTGCGGGGCGCCTTGCCACCGGTGGACTTGCGGGCGGTCTGCTTGGTGCGGGCCATGGTGTTGAGAGTTGTGGGTTAAAGTTGAGTTTCAGCAGTTGAGATATGGTGAGGACCTAGTGTCGGCGACGGGGGTTTGAGTGAGCGCCGCAGGCTTGCGGCACCTAGTTGGAGGCCGGAGGATCGATGGTTGAGTGGCAGACATCAATTAAAGCGCCCATCACCCGCAGCCAACGTACACCCGGGCCCCGGATGGGTGCCGACCCTCGCCGCCTCCCCTGCCGCCCCGCCTCTTAACCGGCCCTACAGCCTGTCTCGGCACCAACTTCACTCCTCCACACCACTCCTAAACAAAACAAACACTGCAACCATGTCCGGACGTGGCAAGGGCGGCAAGGGCCTGGGCAAGGGCGGCGCCAAGCGCCACCGCAAGGTTTTGCGCGACAACATCCAGGGCATCACCAAGCCCGCCATCCGACGTCTGGCTCGCCGTGGCGGTGTCAAGCGTATCAGCGGCCTGATCTACGAGGAGACCCGCGGCGTGCTCAAGGTGTTCCTTGAGAACGTGGTGCGCGACGCTGTCACTTACACCGAGCACGCTCGCCGCAAGACTGTCACCGCCTTTGATGTCGTCTACGCACTCAAGCGCCAGGGCCGCACCCTGTACGGATTCGGCGCATAAATCAAAGGTTGCGACAGAGCAACACTTCAACAACAAACTGGTGTTATTCAACACCACCCCTTCAGGGAAGGCAACAAACAACAACACGTGTTACGTGCGCAGCACTGAGGGGTGTGCTGCTCTTGTGTGCCAGCCTTGCAAGGTCTGCTTGATGGTCACTAGTAGACCTGTTTTGCCAGTGGTTGCCCTGCAGCACGGAATTGGTTCACCTCACTCTTACAGTGTTGGCATGCATGACGCCATGCAAGCTTTTGTGACCTCAGCCCCAGATCAGAAACTCGAAAGCAGGCAGGGAAACCACCTCCACGTCCCAAACAGGGCAGCCAGAGGGCTGCTTGCAAGGGAGCTGTTACTGTTTGCAGCTTTTCAGAGGGTCAAACAGAGCGCTGCCTTCTGTCAGCCTGTCCAAGGTTCATGCAATATGCACCTTGTCAGTCGCCAGACTGGCGTAAATGAAGCTACTCTGCTGCGGATGGCAGGGTTCTTAATTTGTCACACCACTCCAGCAGAACTTGAAGGCAGAGTCGACGTGTTGCACTCGCAAGGCTGGCCTTCGTGCTCGGGACGCCTCGTCGACCCGCAACCAAGAACAAGGTAGGGTTGTTGGATGACAAGTCCTGACAAGCCGCACAGCATCAACTAGGCAGTGCGGAGTTGAGCCCAAACTTCCGCCCCAGCGGCCACCGCCGTCTTTCCAGCACCCGTCACCCCGCCCTTGTCCTTGGCTTTTTCCTGCCGCTGCAGACCAGCAAGCAGGGTGGACATTGGGCTTTACCTGAGCAGTAGATGTCCAAGGTTCAGGCCTGATGATTGGCCAAGCAGTGAAGTTTAGCACAACACACAGCGCACTGCAGGATGCGGTGATGTGGGCGATGGCAAAGTCTGGCGACATCAGCAGCCTGCAGCAAGCGCTGTTAAATGGCGCAAATGTAAACGCAGTACACAGCAGTGGTTGTACGGCCCTCCACATGGCAGCGCTGGAAGGGAATGAGGCTTGTATGCCAGTGCTGCTGGCAGCTGGAGCAGACCCTGATAAGTTGAACAGCCAGACCCTTACAGCCTTGCAGTGTGCAGTGTTCTGTGGCAGCGAGGGCTGCGTGCGTACGGTGGTGGCCGCTGGTGCCGACATGGAAACGCCTGGTGAAAACGACCTCTCAGCGCTTGTGTGGACGGCATCTATCGGCCAGGAAGCCTGCCTGAAGGTCCTGCTGGCGGCGGGAGCCAACATAGAGGCAGCTACACAGCTGACAGCACCCCCTTGCTGATAGCGGCGGAGCATGGCAAGGAAGCCTGCCTGCGAGCACTGCTGGCAGCTGGAGCCAACGCAAACACGACAAACAAAGCGGGATCGACCGCATTGCGAGCGGCGGTGCGTCACTGCTGCATGTCAGCCGTACAGGCACTTCTGGAAGCTGGGGCAAGCTTGGAGGTGGTAGATGAAGATGGGGGAAATGCCCTGCACTGGGCTGCGGCAGCGGGCAAGCTGCCAGCCATTCGCTGCTTGTTTCAGGCAGGAGCGGATGTGTTTGCACCCAACAATCGGGGCCTGACTCCGCGCCAGGTTGCCTTGCAGCGCAACCAGCAGGCCGCCGCTGCGCAGCTACTCAGGCTGGAGAAGCAGCAGAAGAAACAGCAGCTTGCTGCCAAGAGTCGCTTGCTGCACCAGGAACACTCAGGCACGGCCTGCCCCTCACCTGCAGTTGCTGCTGCTTTGGCTGGGCCTGGGGCCGACGCAGCTGCGCGGGAGACTGCTGCAGCACTGCTGGCAGAGGAGCAGCGGGAGAAGGAGCAGCAGGCAGCCAGGCAGGCGGCCAAAGCAGCCAAGAAGCAGCGGCAGAAGGAGCGGCAGCGGCAGCTTACTGCCGAGCTGGCAAGCGAACCAGGCGAGCAGGTTACAGCTTCCCCGACCACGCCCGAGTGCAACCCCCAACAGCCAGCAGTAGTAGAAGCGGCTGTTGACGACACACTTGACTCTAGTGGTGTGGGGCCCCAGCTTGGAGACAGTCAAGAGCTGCCGCCAGGAGCACCAACGGCAACCTCCAACCCTTTGGGAGCTGCAACCACAGCCCAGCTTGGTGCAGGCAATGGCCGGAAGGAAGAAAAACAAAAACAAGAACAAGCAGGCAGGCAGGCCACCAGCACCCTTGCCAGAGGGGCTAGCAGGCACCAACTCCAGCAGCAGCGGCGCGCCTGTTGGCGAGGGGGCTTGCCCACCATCAGCACAGGCGAGCAGCAGCAGCCGCCTTGCTGCAGTATATGGGGATGCTTGAAGGCCAGGAAGCTGGCAGCAGCTCTTCTCCACCAGCGCCACAACAGCCAAGCAATCTCATGGCAGCAGTTGGGGTGTTGGCAGCATCCAGCCATGGTTCCGCTGGTGCATCGCCCAGCCTGTCCAGCCAGCCCCCTGCACCCCCTGCACCTGCTGCCACCAGCTTGAGCCCCGGCCAGTTCAGCGAGCTACTGTGCCCCATCACTCAGGAGCCGCTGCGGGACCCCGTGGTGGCGGCAGACGGCAACCTGTACGAGCGAGTCGCAATAGAGGGTGGGTGCGGCTGGCTGGCTGGCTGCGGGCAGAAACTGCAAAGCAGTTATATGTTGTCCAGGTTGTATGCTGTTTTCTTTACTACACTTACTTTTGAGGGGGGGTTGTCTTGTTGATTCTTCAGCCAACTGTAAACCATGCCCTGGCCAACTGTGCCTCAAACCATGCCTGTTCCCCTATGCCTGCGCAGCCTGGATCGCGCGGCAGACAGCGGCAGGGCAAGCCCCCTGCTCCCCGCTGACCAACCAGCCGCTGGAGCACCTCACTCCTGTGCGGCCACTGCGAGGCATGGTGGCTGACCTCATGGCAGCTGGGCTGCTGCAGTGACGAGCGTGTTTGATGAACAACCTGCCGTCATGAAGGAGCAGTATGGCAGCCAATCAGCTGGGCTGCCATGCCTTGGCACAACCGCCTGCAGGCCAGCCGTTGAGTTTTAATGAATCCGTTCTAGTGAAACTCAATGTTTGCACCGCCGTAGCCTGTCGGCCATGAACTGTTGTTTTCCAGCACCCACTTGTGCTCAGTGCAGGTTCTTGAGGATCATGTATTAATTCCTGCCGTAGCATGCGAAACCATTGCTCATTACTGTCAGCTTGGCGACACCCCCTTATTTGGCAGAGCCAGGCGCAAAACCCAGCATAGTACAAGGCGTGCTATTTGAAGTTATGGGAACCAGACTCAGCTTATGGCTAAGCGTGCAAACTAAACTGTTGACGGGGCAGAATCGGCATATACTTCATGCCAGGAATCTAGTCTGCTGCGCTGAACTTCTGTCAGAGATGCCGCGGTGCATCTATCTCTAATGCGCCATGGTGACTTGGGTTCATGTGTCGTGTGCTCTAGCCGTGCCACGTGGCCCACCGCCCTTCTTTGGCGTGAATGAGTTGAGTTTCAATTGTCCCCGGATCTGGTTCCTCGTTGAGTTTCATCGCAGGATTCGGTACCAGGACATGCCATGCTGCAGGAGAAAGGCAGAATGTGGCTGTTGGGTTTCAGTCCCACCTGCCACCGAGGACTGCGCAGCACAGCATGCCACCTGTCCTCGTGTGCTAGCACCTTCCAACCCCACTCGCTTGGATGCCACAAACATGTCTCCCTAACTGCTTGCGGCAGCCGAGGGTGCTGCGCCCTCGGTGATGGTCTCGCGGTGACCCTCTGTGACTGTGTGAGGCGCCGCGGAGCCTGGAAAAGCAATCTGGTGGAGATTTGAAACAATGAGCACCATTCCTTTCAATCGGCCCCGGCGCAGGCAGCCGCTGGTGGGCCGCTGCCGCCGCTTCTGCCGCCGCCAACGGCGCGTGCTGGTGGCACCCGGTCTCTTTCCTCCTCTGCCCTTGCCCATGTTCCATGGGCAGCTGTCGCCATGGCATGCCACGGATGGCGCCATCTATCAGCCTGGACCCTTGTTGCTCGCAAGTTGTGCATCATCTGGGCACTTTTTGCGATATTACCCCCCTAGCTGTAAAGATGGAATGGCATACTCCTCCCCTGCTCCGCCCTGCACGCAGGTCATCCTGTCTCTGCTGCTCAATATTCTGCTGCTGGGAGTCAGCATGATGCTGTGGTCTGGGGGCGGGATGTGGCTCAGCACACAGCACACCGCAGCAGCGCCCGTGCGAGGTGCTGCAAACACTGCCAGCGGGTTTGAGTATTGCGATCGGCCTGTCCTTAGTGATAAGTTGCTTCATGAATGGGGATGCAAGGTCTTACACAAGGCTTGTTTTGACCAGGTACGAGGGGTGTAAGGAAGTAAGTCGTCAAGCGGTTGCTCTTGTGGTTTCGGGCGGGCTGCTGGGGTGGCGGCGTGGTATGCCTGGCTGCTGTGGTGGCGCAGCTGCCCTGCACGCCTTCCATGCCCAAGTATTTTCCAATATGCCTGAATTTCAATTGAGTTCCAATAAACGTTCTGCATTGCCACAGTTCGCACAGCCATTCGTACTGCCTCTTCCTCGTCCTCCCCCTTCCTCCCCCCATCTATTCAAACATCCAATTGCATGCCCTCCATCCCATCCTCCGCACCATGAGCCTTCACTTGCACTCAGGACAGGCTGCTGCTGTACATCCAGCGCAGCGCTCCAAATCACCCTAATTTTTCCAGGTATTTACGATCAACAAATTTGGACCCACCACCATTGCATGACCGCCGTCCCCCGGCCCTGCCGCGCGTGCAGGACAGGTTGCTGCTTCACAGCGGCGAGAAAACCCCGGGCAGCCCTACCTTCAAGCATGGCCCGCTCTTTGAGCCGCATGTTGTGCCAGCATACTTGCTGCCCGGCTATGAGGAACCCCTGGGTGGGTACGGGGGAGGGGGTCAGGCTTTTACAGACTATGAGCTTTCACATGGTGTTTCAACAGATCACTCGCCAGGATTGCCAGCGGAAAAGACAGTGTCAAACCGGTTTGGTTGAACTTGAGTAAACCGGTTTGTTTGAACGCTGTAGCAGATGCTACTCCTGTTTCATGCACCCCTTGAGGCCACGGTGCATTGCACCCAAACTGCCCCTTGCCTTGCACTGCCTCCCCCTCCCTCCTCTGCAGGCACATCGCACTTTCTGCCCAAGTGCTGGGACTTTGACATACGGGCGCCAACCCACCTGGACCCACAAGACGTCTGGCAGCCGGCGGGTGGGTTTGTGGGGAGAGGGAAATGAAGCGGGTTGATTGAGGTCCATCTTTATGGTTGTGGTGGTGCACAAGGGTGGGAAGCATGCAGGCAGGCAGGCAAGCGGGGATGAGGGCAGGCGATTGACAGGGTCTTGTTGCTGCCTTTCTTGCCCTCGTTCCACATCCCCACGACACGAGTCAACATCAGTATTTACTGCACCCAGGGCTGCTTGTAATATATTATAGATTGCTAAACTTTCTAGGTATCCTTACTGTCCTCTTCCTCATTCTCCACCACCTGCGCCACCTGCTGACTAGTGTGCTCATGTGTGGCCTCACCCACTACTCCACTACTCGGTGTGCCCCATGGTCCCCCCTCGCCGCGGCGCCCTACCCC
>JAAMXP010004212.1:16183-43632 GCA_019693395.1 Ettlia oleoabundans | reverse complement strand
CCCCCCCTCCCCACCGTTCACGCTGCAGCGCCGGCAAGCGTGTGTTCCTGCTGGACCATGACGGCACGCTGGTGACGCAGTCCACAATCACGAGCAAGCCCAGCCAGGAGGTGCTCAAGTGAGTGGAGGGAATGGCAGCATGGATGTGCGCATACACCTCCGCCGTGCACATTTGGGCGGGGTTGGTCCTGGGGTGGGTTGGGAAGCTCACGCGGTAGGTGCTCAAGTTATTGCAGCACGATGAGGAACTGGCCAACTGGCTGGCTGTACAAGTCGACTCCCCGGCGTGGCAGTGCATCCTGCACGCAGCACGTGCCTCCCTGCCGTCGCTCAGCTGCTTATTCACTCATATTCGTGGGCGCTGCCTATTCACTCACATTCGTGGGCGACAAGCTCTTCAGCTCACCCCTGCTGCCGTCTGCTTGCTCGCTTTGTCGTTGCAGCGTGCTGGCGGCGCTGACCTCCGACCCTCGCAACGTCGTGTACATCATATCCGGGCGGGCACGCGCAGAGCTGGCAGACTGGTTTAGTTCAGTGGTGAGGGTGGCACAGATATGAGGAGCAACAAACAGTTGCCTGTTTGAAAGCTGCCTGCTTTTGCTTAATGCACTCCAGTGCCTGCCTCGCCGGTCAGATACCTCAGCTCCCGCAACTGCCACTGCTCTCACCCGCTGTGGCCTGGCCTCATTCATCTTCGCATCCAGTCCTTTTGCCCGGCCTGCTGCGGCAGAAGCGTGGTATGGATGCAGTTACAGTGTGGGTTGGCCAATCCGCCTGCCCATCATCATGTTTGCCACAGGAGAAACTAGGGCTGGCTGCGGAGCATGGCTTCTACTGGCGGCCCAACGCGAGCAGCGAGTGGCTGGTGCAAGACCCTGAGGCGCGGTTTGGGTGGAAGGACATTGTGCACCCAATTCTGCAGGCAAGCCATTGGCAGGGTGGTGTGCCCATGATCAAATGATGTCAAGCAGCACATTTTCTGCAGACAGGGGGACAGTGTTCTGCTGCTGCTTACTGGGCGCTCTGCATGTTGGCATGGTAAGGCACCGGTAGTTACCTTTACTTTCACATTCCACAAACAGCTGGCCCAAATCACCAAAAGCCACCTTGTTGTTAATTACCCCCTCCTTCAATCCCCCTCCCAACATCAACTGCAATGCCCGCTGACGCACGCCTGAACCGCAGCTGTACACCGAGTCTACCGACGGTTCCTTCATTGAGGCCAAGGAAAGCGCGCTGGTGTGGCACTACCGTGACGCAGACCCAGACTTTGGCTCCTGGCAGGTGGGTGACACAGCCAGCCTGGTTTGGCGCTGGTGCTTCTGTGTTATTCCTCATCTATGCCGCATGTTGTATTCCGGTGCAAAGCGTACTCTGCTGGCTAGCAGTGAGTGCTAGCTGGAATGCAACAGCATGAGGCTGCCCCTGCTGGCAGCCATCAGCAGCCTACAACTCAGCCCAGGGCAAAAGGCTTGTGGTAGAGTGAATGCAGCACGCAACCCTGCGGATCCTAACGGTGCATCTGAACCTTACTGTACTGATCTCCATCCCGGTAGGCCGTGAGTGTGTGCAACACTGCCCTTGCATTTGAAGCTTGCTGTACCGTTATTGCGTATCGCTGTACCGCAGGCCAAGGAGTTGCTGGACCACCTGGAGGGCGTGCTCTCGAATGAGCCCATAGAGGCAAGTGGATCGAGACGGGTGGATGCATACTAAATGAACCTGCATTTGTTTGCAGTGCTGTTCTTTGATTGAGCAGTTTGAATGCTGCAGTAGACGTGGGGCATCCGGTTACAAGGTGCAGAGTTGAGTGCTCCGAAGAGTTTTTGCTTTGCAGCAGGCCGGCATGTGAACGGTGATGACAGGGTCACCAACCAACCTGGCGGATCTCTGCTTCCTCTCCTTCCCTCTCCCGCAGGTGGTGCCGGGGCAGACGATTGTGGAAGTGAAGCCGCAAGGGGTGTCCAAGGGCAAGATGGTGGAAAGAATCTTGCATGATGCAGCGCAGGGCGGCGAGTCACCAGACTTTGTGCTCTGCATCGGCAACGACCGCTCTGGTGCGCTCTCTGATCATGATTGTGATAAGCTGATTCATGGGAGTTTGTGCCTGCTTGCAACCTGCAGCCGACAGCCTGGCCAGCCAGCCGGGCGGGCTGGTCCACCTGGCTAACCTCGTTGTTGCCAGCTGTTTGACTGCGTGTATGCATCATGCATCAACAACACAACAGCTATCCCCGCGTTACCCCTTCCTCTCCGGTGCTCTCCATGCCAACTTGCAGATGAGGACATGTTCACAGCGACTGAGAACATGCAGTTCTCGCCGCACATGCCAGCTGAGGTGTTTGCATGCACAGTGGGGCAGAAGCCTAGCAAGGCGCCTTTTTACGTCAACGACCCAGCAGACGTGGTGGCCACGCTGAGTAAGCTGGCAGAAGTGAGGTCGCCGCCACCCGCCGCTTCTCCCTCCGTATCATTTGCATGACGGCAACCAGCGGCATGAGCATGGCATGAGCGGCATCAACCGTGCACATCGACACCGTCGACGTTGACCATCCTCCTTCTCCCCTTCCCCTGTCATTTTTCCTGATGCGCTGAGTTATCTTGAGAGTTTCAAGTGAGCGGGCGTACTGCCTGGACGGAAATTGTAACCTGAGCCACACAAAGCAGGCGGCGGTAAGGCTTGGGCGGATGACATGGTTCTTTGGACAGGGGCTCGTAGCCTCGCGGTGCAATCTGACCCTCGAATAGACAACTTCAGCAGCTGTGTCCAAGAAATGTCAGTCAGTCACAGGCTCTCACATCAGGAAGCATTAGAAGCCGGCGGCTTTCACCCGGGGTCGCGCGAGGGGTGGCCTGATGTGGTTGGCGCGCCTGATTCTCACATATTTCCATCAATCATTGCCAGATCCAGCAGTCCAGCCCTTTGCAACCACCGCAGACGCACGCAGCACCCCACTGTGCCAACCGACCTGAGTGTAGCTTCAGCCTGATTGCGCCTGACCAGCAGGTGAGGGTGCAATCCTGTCGGCCCAATGATTCAGCATGGCAATCAGCCGCACGCGGCCCTTGCACAGCGGTGGGGGAAGGCGCATTTTTCACCGTGGGCCTCAGTCAGGCGCTGCCCTCACTGACCGTCTGGCACGCTGACTCTCCGTGACAGTTATTGACTGAAGCGTACGCGGATGAACCATCAATGTCCCGGCGGCCGGCGGCTGTCACGGGCATGAGGCTGCTGCACCCACCCCACTCCCGCCTGCCGCCTGCCCTGCAGTTTGAGCGTCGCTCCCCTTCCCCGGACGTCGTTAAACTGGAGAACCTCAATTACCCCGCGTTTAATCATTGTTCTAATGACCAACAACATTAACGGCAGTAGTAGTCGAGTTAGTAGTAACACGTCAACTAAGCACGAGGCGCCCGAGCCGCCCCTGCCCCCCATTGTGGCGGAGCTCCGCCCCTGGGCCGCTGTCAAGTTCACTGCAGGCTACTGCGACGTGAGTGGGGTTCACGCTGCGGTTGGAGGTACCGCAGAATGCTATCAGCCTTGTACCCCATATGCTGTGGAGATGCACCTGGCAGGTTGTGCTTGCCGGCAATACCGTTGTCGTATTAGTGACTTCTAAGTGGCCCTGCCAACTCCCAACCCTGATCCTGCCCTGCAGTGCGTGAAGAAGCCATCATAGCAGGACACGCTTGCGGCCCCCAACCCAGTTAGCACGTGAACGCCAGCCTTAAAAACGCAGCAGATTCCAGTAGCAGGAACCCTCCCACCCATAGACGTCCCCGAACCTCAACAGCAGCAGCACAATGACAGGCGCGGTCCCCGACGTCTTCCCCTGCCCCGTATTTGAGGGCAGCGAGAAACGCATCTCAGTCACCTTTTCAGCAGGCAATAGCACCCCCGCACCCGGCCTCAGGGCTCTCACCCGCGCCCAATTGGACGCAATGCTCGACTTGGCAGCCTGCCAAATCGTCTCCTCCCGCTCCAACCAACACTTTGACGCCTACGTGCTGTCAGAGTCCAGCCTTTTTGTCTATCCAGGTGCGGAGTGACAATTTTCCTTCTTGTGGGTGCTGCAAGGAGCGCAACGTGGGTGCTGTAGGTAGAGCGAGGCCTAGAGTGTAGTGAAACGTCTGCCCTGTTCATTTTCCCAATGGTTGCATTAGACGTAAGGCTACCCTGGTATACCATGCCTGAACCAAGAGCTGTTTCTACCCCAAACTGCATGTGCATATGGTACCAGGGGCCGATTCCTGGGTACCATTTGTTTTTATGCGCCCTCTGTCACTCCTGAGCTTGCGCTGGTTGTGCCTGCCTGCCTTGATGTGTGTGCAGACCGAATGGTGCTGAAGACCTGTGGCACCACCAAGCTGCTCAGCTGTGTGCCCTACATGTGCCAGCTGGCAACCGGCCTCAGCATGGCTCCTGCCCGTGTGAAGTACAGCCGGGCCTCTTTCCTCTTCCCGGAGCAGCAGCCCGCGCCCCACACCAGCTTTGAGGCGGAGTGCGAGGCGCTGCGTGCCGCATTCAGCTGCCTGGGCTCCTCCTCGGCTTATGTGCTGGGTGATGGACTCAACGGTCTGCAATGGCATGTCTTTGTGGCAGGTGAGCAGCTTGCTTTGTAGCACCCAAATACTGCAGCCGCTATGTGGCTGACAGGATGGTTGTCAGACGGCAGACCTCGCTTCTGCAGTATCTACAGTTGGCTGCATGACTGCATCAGAAGAACTGTCTGCGTGCATTTCTTCGTTCTCCTAAGAACTCATGCCATCAGCACCCAATCAACCCGTTTTGTCACTCTGCAGATGCCAACGCAACTCACCCCACTGCTGAGCAGCCGCTTTACACTCTGGAGGTCTGTATGACCGGACTGTCCCCAGCAAAGGCAGCCCAGTTCTTCCGCTCTGACTCCTACATCTCAGCTCAGCATACCACCAACACCTCGGGCATCCAGGCCCTTGTGCCTGGCGCAGGTGAGGCGTTGCAAGGCCGCTATTTGGTGTGCAGGCCGCTGTTATGAGTGCCGTGCATTGCAAGCCTGTCCTCCATACCTTCCCCTTGTGCTCAGCATCCCTCCAGGTTCTGCACCTCAACATTATTGTGCTGCTTTCCACCCACATGGTCTGGCACCTGTACTGCAGACATTGACGACTACGTTTTTGAGCCTTGCGGTTACTCCATGAATGGGGTTGACGGCTCCACATTCTCCACCATCCACATCACTCCGGAGGATGGTTTCTCCTACGCTTCTTTTGAAATCTGTGGCTACTGCCCCAACGCCGTAAACGCAGGTGTGTGGGCAGACGGTTGCACATACACAGTTTGTGGTTCAGGTCGCACAACTTGAGAGAATAGTAAAGCACCTTATAGCATGCAATGCCTCTAGGCCATCTCGTTTTTGTTCACGTCAGCTCCCTTCTCAATTTCAGTTGGCCAAGCCTACTCCTTACCTATCCCCACCTTTCCACCTCCCGCCTGCAGCGGAGCTTGTGCGCAAGGTGGCGGATGTGTTTCAGCCTCGCAACCTTTCAGTGGCCCTTTCCACCGACTGCGCTGCGAACGGCACATCGTGCTCCGCTGCCGCTTGGGGCTCCGCCTTTACTGGCCCCCAGGGCTATGCCTGCATGTCCGCCTCCTACCAAGAGATGAAGAGCGGGGGTTGCGTGGCTTACTTGGTCATGGAGGCGGCACCTGGTGCTGCAGGAGGGGTGTCTGCCACTGGTTCAGGCTCCCCACTGGCTGCTGGCAAGGGATCTCGAGCCGCTAGTGACAGCGACAGCGGCAGCCCACGTGCTGTGGTGAAGCACTTCCCCTCCTTCTCGGGCACAGCCTCCCTTATGTCCGGCTCAATGCTGGCTGACCTGGATCTGCTGGCCGGCTCAGACAATGCCTCTGACAACTCATCGGTGAGAAAACCAAAGCTGTACCCATTGCTTGCGTTTTGGAGGTGGAGGCTTGAAGCAGCTTGGCCAACGTGTGTGGTGTCCTTAGAACTGATTGTTCAGTTTGATACTGTAGTCTG
Organism: Ettlia oleoabundans; assembly: GCA_019693395.1. Taxonomy (NCBI): domain Eukaryota; kingdom Viridiplantae; phylum Chlorophyta; class Chlorophyceae; order Chlamydomonadales; genus Ettlia; species Ettlia oleoabundans. The sequence continues at coordinate 37,612 of JAAMXP010004212.1, read as the reverse complement.
TGCGACAGCCAAGCAGTGCCCTCCGCACTGCTGTTTTTGTGGTTATGATAGACCCCAACAGTACTGCAGCTGTGTTTGCTTGCTGTTTCACTCTGGGGTTGCCCTGCCATGCTCCTTTCCACACCTGCAGGTGCGCAATGGGCTGTGCAACAGCCTGCTGATCGACCCTGCTGACATGGGTGTGGAGGATGTGTTGGCCCTGCACGCTGCGGCATACCTTCCAAAGGCGAGCAGCAGCCTACCAACAATTCTTGCCTCCCCTGTGTTGCCTGCTGGAGGTGGTGCCCTTTGACAGTGCTAGGTGGCACCTGGCTCTCGGTGTAATATTGTGCTGGTGGATTTGAGCTTCGTTGGTTCTGCTCACTGACTGTTGTTCGCCGCTTAATACACTGGCCACCGTCCCCAGTCCCCATCATTCGCAAGCTATGATCGCTAACCAGCACATGCATAATGCCTGCAGGGCAATGCCGCTGCCATTGATGCGTATGCCCGCAAGCTGATTGCCGACCACTCCCTGGAGGTGCGTGTTGGAGGGCTGCCTTTGCCTTAGCTTTGCTAAACATATGTGTACACTCGCTCTTCTGTCCTTACAATTTGCAGTTTCTGATTGATGGCAAGAACTTTGTGTATCACTCAGCTGCTGTGAGGCCTCGGTTGCAGTGGTCTGGGCTTGCAATGGTTTCCCTTGGCTCCCACAACGCTGATCCTTCCTCTCCTGCCGCAGGACAACTTCTACATTGTTGACCTGGGTGCACTCCAACGCCTGTACCGTGCGTGGGGGGAGGCCATGCCACGTGTGCACCCCCACTACGCAGTCAAGTGCAACCCGGATCGCGCTGTGCTAGCTATGCTGGCCGCTCTGGGCGCCGGCTTTGACTGTGCCAGCGAAGCCGAGATGCGGGCTGTGCTGTCACTGGGCGTGGCGCCCCACCGCATCGTGTTTGCAAACCCTTGCAAGCGCCCGCGGGACATGCGCTGCGCGGCAGACAACAACGTGGAGCTCACCACCTTTGACACAGAGGCTGAGCTTGTCAAGCTGGCTCGCTTTGCGCCCGACGCCCGCGCGCTTTTGCGCATTCGTGCAGGTTCGGTTCTTCTTTGTAGCTGGTGCCTTATGTGGGCCATTGTGCTTGGTATGGGCATTGCAGTTGCTGCTGCTGATAGCTTGGTTCTTGTTGTGCCTGCTTGCGTTGAGTGCCATTGCAGTGCCATTGCAGTCTGACGCCCAACCACAAATCTTCTACGTCACACCTGCTCCCATTCGCTCTGGTCTCTAACATGTCCCGCACTTTTGTTGTCCTGGCGGCACCCCATTTCTGCAGACGACCCTGGGGCACGCTGCCAGCTGGGCAACAAGTATGGCGCTGAGGTGCACGAGTGGGAGCCTCTGCTAGCAGCAGCTGCCTCCCTGGGTGTGGTTGTGGAGGGTGTGGCCTTCCATGTGGGGTCAGGGGCCACCAACCCTGCCGCCTTCAGTCACGCGATCGAGCTGGCGCGCCGCGCTTGGGACCTGGCTAAAGCTCATGGCTTCGACATGCAGGTGTGGGGGGATGGGGGAAATGGAATATCAGGGGGGGAGCAATCGGCTAAGGGTTTCAGGTTGTACATGGCAGGTACAGAAGAACATTTATGCAACCCAGCAACAATTTCCATGTGCTCGGTTGAGGTCTGGTGCGGTGTGTCGAGTGTTTGCGTGCTGATAATTCAAATGGCTTACTTTATTGCACTTCTCTCTTCCTTGGGGCAGGTCCTGGACATTGGTGGCGGGTTCTGTGGCGGGCGGTTTGGCCCCAACGGCCGTGTGGACCTGGGCGGTGTGCCTGAGGCTGTCAACAGCGCCCTGGCAGCTCACTTCCCCGAGTATGAGGGTGAGGACGGCTGCTGATGCCGCTGCTGTGGATTGCAGGGGCGAGTGGCATGTAGTGAACGCGAGGCAATCTGCAGCTTTGTTGTTGTGCGTCAGTGTTGTTGCATCTTTTTGTACCTGGCGTTTCCCGAACCCCTGGTTGCCTCCTGCCCCCTATCTGCAGCCCCGTTGCGCATCATTGCTGAGCCTGGGCGTTTCTTTGCCGAAAGCATCGCCACAATGGGCTGCATGGTGTACGGCCGTCGTGTACGGGTGGATGCTGGCATGGCAGCGGGCACCGAGGTGCCCCCACAGCGGGCCCCTGGCGCACTGCCCATGCGCAAGCGCGTGCATTCCAGCCGCCGTCTGGCCGCCTTTGTGGGCCAGCTGGAGTCTGGAGAGGCCGAGCTGGTGGGCTTTGACTACTGGGTCACAGATGGCCTGTATGGCAGCATGAACAGCGTGCTGTATGACCACGCCACCCTCACTGTCAGGTAATTGGAGCTGCTATTGGCCGATTGAGAGGTTGACAGGCAAAGCTGCAGGCTGGCCTCTGGAGCAGGCTGCATTGGTACACGCTGCAGCTTTGCCGGTCCGCACGGGATGGATTGCGTGGCAGTGATATCCAGCCAGGTGGCTTGCCTGCACCTCTTGTCCTCCTCGCCAGCCTGTTAGCCCTTCCTGAGGTACTCTATACACTTCTTTGCTTGTCTCTGCTGTTGCATCTCTGCTTGTGCAGGCCGCTGCTGTCCGACGGCGCTGCCGCTTCCGACGAGACCTTCTCTTCCACCGTGTTTGGCCCCACCTGTGACGGGCTGGACACGCTGCTAGTGGACACAGAGCTGCCTGAGCTGCAGGTGGGTGCCTGCTCCCGTCAGTTGCGCACTGCTACCTATGCTGTGGGCAGTTGCACCCATTAGCTGCAATGCGTAATTTGTTTGCGCTGCAATGCATTGCGTGCACTTGTTTGTTGTTGGAGGCATCAGTGAGCTGTCGCATCCACTCTCAAGGGGCAGCTGAGAGCGGTGAGCAGCCCTGTTATCAGCATGAGCCAGTCTTGCACGTCAGCACCGCCACATTGACATGACTGAGTCTTGCAGTACTGGGTACAGCAAGAGTTGATTCAGGTTCCCCTTTTTTATATCCAACACGTGCTGATGCCACCGTTGTAACAGGTGGGCGACTGGCTGCTGTTCCCCTCAATGGGAGCTTACACCCTCTGCGGCGCCTCCAAGTTCAACGGCATTGACGCCACCGCCGCCACATCCTTCTACATCTGCTCCAACCAGCCCTGATGAGTGCCCAGCCCCCAAGCCGGGCAATTGGACCCTCTCTCAAGAGGTTCCTGAGGCCCTTGGCCGGCAGCTGCCCAGGAGCGAACCAGCCGCAGCTCAAGACTTCACCTTGGCTGCTGTGCTGCTAGACGCGCCGGCGACAGCTCCCTTGGATGCCTGCTGTACTGTACTTCAATAGAAAATCCTCAACAAGCAGCCAGAAGGCTGCAGCATCTTACGGCCAGAAGGCCGGCAACGCCAGTCCGCCGCCTGTCCCCACCCGTCTTCCCTTCTTGTTGCCTCTTCCATCAACTCGCCAGGCAGCACAGCGACGCTGCCCTCAGCCATGCAGCCACGGTGGGAGCGCAGAAAGTACGGGCTGCTGCACCCCGGCTTGCACGGGCGCCGCTGTTGTGTGAGAGAGATTGGCTGCGATTGTCTGCGGGGGCAAGCCTGCGCCGCTCTCACCTGCTGCCTACCTCCACTTTCCTTGCCGCCTCTTCCAAATCAAACCACCATGCCTGCGAATTGCCTGCCGCGGCGTGGCCGGTACCTGCTCCAGCCAGTGTGGCTGCATGCCGTCGTTCCCCATCACCTGTTACCAGGGATGAAAGTGCCATGTTTGCTACGGCCGCGCCAGGTAAAGCTGCCGCTGCGTCCGCATCAACATTTGTGAGGTCATCATTTTGGAGCGGCGTGCCGTTGCGCCCGCTACTGCTGTGACCATTTCTTGTAGTGTGAGTTACAACACTACACCATACGGTGCTCCTGAGATGCGCCCTCTCTCGCCGGCCGCTCCCAGCGGCGGCGCCTCCTTGATACATGTAGCGATGCGCGCTGCCGTGGCGCCATCCCTGTCATTGACTCTGGGCCCCAGTTTTCCGGTGGTGCCTAGTTTTCGTAGCAATTCCCTCCTTTCATTCCTCCAACACTTTCCCGTTTTCAGCACGGTCCGCTGATTGCTTCGATGCGCGGGCTCTTGCACGGTGTGCGTCACCTGCTGGTGCACCTTACACCCTCATCCCCACTGTGGCTGCTTGGTTTGCTCTCAAGACGTTACTTCCTAATCTTGCAGCAGGCCCATTTCCCACATATATGCCATCAACCACTACCTTTCTAAGTTTGCCGCAGCGCCCCACCAGCGGGTGGGGTCTGCCATTTGGAAGGCTGCTGCCTTTCTACTCCTGACTTCACGTGTGCACATTCTTCTCTCAGGCTTTGGGGGCCACTGAGAAGTTAGTTAGCTAGTTTGTTTCTGCTCTCTGCTGTCCTTTCCCTGTCACGGCATGCCACATCAGGCTGCGTGCACGCTGTTTGTCACCTTCCCTCCCGTCTTGCTGAGCGGTCTTTTCTTTTTCTTCCCACCACTTCAACATTATGCTGTGATCTAGCACTTGGGGACTTGGGGACTTGATTGAAACAAAGAAAATGTAACGTAGAAAGATAGAAGCAATATGCGTGAGAGTCAGTTGCACGCAGCGATATGTGAAAGACCAGGCCCCAGGCACGGTCCTGAGTGCTGTGTCTATTGATGAGTCTATAGAGTCAAGGCGGCACCTGGTGCCTTGCAAGGCATGCTTCAAACTGCAGTACCTGCAATACAGGCCAGCATGGGTATTCGTTATGAAGCCATCGCGGAGTTGCACGGGGGACCTCGCAATCTGTGAGCGCACCTGCTGATGACACTTGGGTGGTATTGGGGGCGGTCCAGCCAGCGGAGAACGATGGCTGCTGACGCCGGCACATGCCTCCAGTGCATCAACTGCAGCAGTTGCAGGGAGAGGGATTGTATTGTGTGTGAGTGGGGTCAATGGGTGGCTTTTGTGGAGGGTGGGTGGTGTGCAACCGGGGCATCAGTCCAGCAGGCCAGCAGCACCACACCTTCCGAGGGACATGCCTGTTTGAACAGGCACCAGCCGGCTGCACGCTGCAGATGCTGACAAACATACGGCTCCCGTGGGTGCTTTCTCTGGCAGTCCTCCAGCGCTGCCAGCATTTTTGAGCAGTTGGACCGGAGGGCCCTTGTCTTGCCCCTGGCGAGCGCCCGGTGAGCGGCAGCAGGACGCTCGCCAGGAGTGGCAGGGGCTTGCTCTGTTTGCGGAACCGGCTGATTCTGATTCGCGTGCGGTAATGCAGAAGGCGTTGAAGGAGGAGACTTGTTGCTTTGAGACTCCGGCAGGTCGGGGGAGTCGGATTCAGAACGCATCAGCCAGGAAAACCGCGCAAATAACACACCTAGGCGTGCAACGCCAGAATGGATTCTTGTCTGGAGCTTTGAGATCTCGCTTGGTAAGGAGTTCTGGCTGCCTTTCTGCCCACTTGCTCTGCTCAGCACGCACAGCGCTGTGGTTGGCGGGCCGTCGTGCCTTCCTGGGCTTACTGCTCCCGCTGAGGCACTGGCAAGGTTCCAAATGCATTTACAAAGCATTGGTGTCCAGCCAACAAAATACCATGCAGAAGATGTCGCAGTATCGCTGAAACAGTTTGAGCTGCAAAGCAACAGCACACGGCAGGACAAGACCCAACCAGAGGGGCACGCATGCTACATAAGCTGGGGCGTACAAGTACGGGGCTAAAGTCACGGTGTTCTTGACCATAATCGGCAAGGTAAATCGCCTGATGCGCGTCACAAGCTGCGGCTGGCTGTCGCCGAGGGTAGAGCCAGGCCGCGGGGCTGCAGCACATAGCGCTCTATTGCCTTCGCCACACCATCCTCGCTGTTGGGTGCTGTGATGGCATCTGCCACTGCCAGTGCCGGTGGTCCCGCATTGCCCATGGCCACCCCTAGGCCGCAAAGTTGCAGCATCTGCAGGTGGGGACAAATTGTCGAGGAGGCTTGGGAAACCCTAATGCTTGCACAGCACTCTACCACTTCTCACAGTATATGACATGCACAATTACTATCGCAACAAAGCAGTTGATTACAGCACACGTGGAGACAACCCCAGCACATCAATGGCGTCAGACTGGATTCGCCGGTGGTTCACACAATAGCAGTGGACACACCTGCAGAATCGACACGACAGCGCATCACCACCCACCTCGACATCATTTTCGCCATCCCCTAAAGCCAAGCACGCTGCAGGGTCCACTCCCAGCTTGTCCAGCATCCATGCCACGCCCAGACCCTTTGATGCACCAAGGGGAAGCACCTGTTGCAGTGGGTAGGGACCAGCCAGACACACATTTATGTGACAAGCAGATTCCAGGTGGTGCAGGTGTCTGCTGAGGCAACACCAGTCATCTGCTGTATATGCGGACTAGTGCACCATACTGAACTTATCACATAAAGATAGAAACCCACCAAACAAAGCTGTCCCAATGATGCACGCAGCCCACACCTCCAGCATGCCACTGTCAATCAACATTGTGTTATAAAGCATGCGTAGAACTCCCCTTTAGCAGCATTTGCAAGGACAAGTGCAGGGGGAGCCCCTCACCTCCAGCATGCCAGGTATTGCGGTAGTCAGCGAGGCACGGCCCTCGTACAGCCGCTCGATCACCGGCCGCACCTCGGCAATCCTCTGTTCTGACTGCATGAAGATTAGCTTCATGATTGGCAGCTGCCCCACGTGGGGCTCTAGGGGCCCTGCAAGCAATGGAAGACAAGCAGGGAGGCAGGTGAGCAGGCAGGCAGGCAGACATCGATGTGGCACAGAACTGGTATGCAATTCATGGAGCCAATGCACCATGCTGCAGCCACTCACAAAAGGCTACATGATTGTACCTGCTGGGCACATGGATGCTGCCACCTGCCAATAGCGCACCTATGCCCTCTGGTGTCGGCTCTCTGTAGAATAGCAGCCGATCACTCTGCTCATCTGTTTCTCGGCACACAATACGATCCCCGCAGTATGCTGCACAACAAGTCGCCGTGACACAGAAGGCACAGCAGGCACATGGGAGCGGAAACATGGCGGACAACCTTCGGCAGGATTACCGATGCGGTGATGCGTGGCCAGATGCCGCTGCACCCTTGCCAATAATACAGGCGGCGGCAACAACGCAGGTGCGTGCTGTGTTGTGACGCTGTCCCACTGTCAGCAACACAGGGTCTCATCTCACCTGTAAGGGTCAGGCCATGGCAGTCTGCAAACTCGATTGCCTCCAGGATGATTCTTTCCTCCAGCAGACGTTGATACAGAATGCCCTCCTCGTAGCTGTTGATTAGCAGGCCTTGCAGATAAACCTGCGCCAGGGTGGCAGAGGATTGAGAATGCATTGACAAGGTATGCTCGTTTAATAGACCATTGACAGGAGGCAGCTGGATGCGATCGACAACATCAGGAGATGAACAGTGGTGCCAGCAGGAATGGAAGCAGGCTGGAGGGCAAACCCTGGGAGCTGGCTGAGAGTGAAACTATGTGTTGGGCAAGCCAGGGCAGACCTGGGGCAGACGACTGCCTATGAAGGGCAGCACCGTGTCCCGCCAAGGCCCCATTGCTTTGCCAGTGGCCACCACAAGCGGCACGCCCGCCTCAGCCGCGGCCACCAGCGCAGCTTGTACGCCGGGTGTGAGCTGCTGCAGCGGGTTGAGAAGCGTGCCGTCTACATCGGACACTATAAGCTCAATGCGTCGCTGCCCGCTGGCAAACTCTTGGGCTGCTTTGGAGGCGGCAGCTGGGGGAAGGCGCCCTGGGTGCTGTCGGTGGCTACTGCCCTGCAGGAAACAAGCTTGAACATGGTGAACATTCTAAAAGTTTGAGGCGGATTGCCGGCCAAAGCGCAAAAGCTGGTCTGATAAATCCAACAGAGAAGAACGGAAGATGCTCCAAGACAGATTGAGCTTGTAGCGTTAACACAAGAGAGTGGCGGCATGGTGGCATGGCACGGTGATGGGCCCAGCAGGAAACCATGATATCTTACCCTTAGCAGATGAACCATCTCCGTCAAGGCTTGTCGGGGGGCTGTACAGCTGACCGGCTGCCGCGCTGGTGCAGGCAAGGAATGAGGCATTGTGAACGACTGGGAGTAAAAATGGCCCTATGCTAGCCGAACTTGCTTTTCAGAGTATGATGATCTAACGCAACATACGAGTATTCAATGATTTCCACAGCTGTGTAGTGCTCTGGCTTTACCAAACTGTACTGCCTGAACTCGTGACCGCTTCCGTCATCCCCTGCCTCGCTCTAACGAGTTGCAGCCAACGGTAATTGGCCATATACCTTGTTTGAATAAGTTCTTGTAGCTCTGCGACGCACAGGGCGTCTATTAGTTTTGCTCGCACGGTCAGCCGGTCAATCGTTTAGCTACGAAATGGCAGGGCTTCATCTGAACGCAGATTTTCAGCGCTTGTTGGTGGGACAAACGCCAGGAGAAGGGTCTCCTGTGAGGTCCACCGCGTTCGAAGGCAGTGCGGTGAGTGCGCACTCGCTCACACACATCCTTTGGGCTGCAGGTGGCGCAAGTGGGCCTCCGTGGGCCACCGTCGGAGGAGCTCCGTATTCGCACATTCTGCTACCTGGCTTGTTGGTGGCACACGCCTACATCTTCCAACCCGCTCTATCTGAAACTCGCATTCCGCGCAGGTTCTGCCCGCCGAAAGCACAAGCGGCAGCCAAGGAGGCAGCACTGTTGCCACCAGCGGCGCTAGCCGCCCTCGCATGGGCAAGGGCAGTCGGGGTCCGAGGTGAGCCAGCCAGACAGCCATGCATTTGACTGCATGGTTAGTTGAGTGCATTGTCGTGCATTGCTTATCAACATAGAGCAGTGCACGATATTAATGCGAGGTACTGTCTTGGGTCACCTCGTGTGCTTTGTTAGTTCCCACCAGCCATGCCCTTGTCCACACCCCGTTGCGCAGGCCACGCCTGTTCAAGAAGGGCGAATGCCAGGCGGATGGCTGCAGTGCTGCCCTGTCAGGCCTGCCACGCTACAACCTGCGCAACCACATCTGCCTGGCCCACAAGGCTGCAGACAGCTTCTTCAAGCAGGCAAGCTGCCCTCCCTCCTTCCACTGCGCCTGCGTTTGCAAGCGTTGGTGAAGTGTAGCAGCACGCTGGCAGGCTAACAGACTCCTCGACTTAAACCAAGCATATTTGCTGTACCCGACGGCCTCACTAGTAGCAAAATGGAGCCGCCAGGGCATTGTAGCACGAGCCCCTCGAAATGTTTGCCACCAGAGAAGTTGCTCACCCTTGTTGCCGCCTGTCTATGCTCCTGGCTGTGCAGGGGGCAGAGGTGCGATTCTGCCAGCGCTGCGGGGTGGCGCACCCGCTGTCAGAGTTTGACGGACTGAAGAAGAGCTGCCGCCGCATGCTGGCGCTGCACAACAGCCGACGCCGCAAGAGTGGGGCACCCTCCGCTGCTCCGAACGCGGCAGAAGCTGCTGCAGTGGCGGCAGCAAACGTGCAGCTGGCAGAGGAGGCCCAGCTGGCTCAGCAGCCGCAGCAGGTTGCCCAATCGGCAGAGCAGCTGCAGCAAGGTGTGGCGGTTCCGGCAGCTGTGCAACTGCTGCCTGCACTGGCGGGCATGCAGCTGGGCCCTGGTGGCGGTGACTTGCTGCTGGGTGCTGAGTTGGAGGTACCAGCTGGCCCCGCTCCAGCCTGGGCTGGTGCCGGCCCTGAGCCCTCCCCATCTGTTTCCGTGGGCTCGGCCGGGCCACCAGACCGCAGCGGGTGCTGGCCGCTAACAGATGGCAGCGGCGGCGGCGGTGGTGGTCTGCCAGACGGCGTAGCGTTGCCTGAACCGCTCCCGCCGTATTGGCAGGAAGATAGGCAGCTGCGAAGCGGGCAGCTGGCAGCAGGTGGCGTTGGTGCTGGCTCCCCTCTGGGCGCCACGGCAGCCGCTGCCCCCGAGCATGAGCGGGTTTGTTGCAGCAGTGCCTGTGGTGCCTGGGCCACCTGTTGTGGCGGCCGCCTTGCACATGCTGCCATCGATAGCGAGCCTGCCAGCGGGGGAGCAGGAATGGGAGCAAGAGCCATGGTGGGCGGCATTGCTGCTCGAGCCGGAGTGGCAGATGGAGGCAAAAGAGGCAGCGTCGTCGTCCCAGCTGCATTTAGACATGGAGCTGGGGCTTTGGCCGGAGCTTCTGCCGCTGCCAGCCCCCCAGGAGGCGATGTCAGACGCCTGGGTGCTGGAGCCCTTTTAGCTTCCGGCCCTGCTGCGGCCTCTTGCAGCAGCCCCTGTGCAGTGACAGATGCCGCTGACACAGCCGACAGCCGCAGTGCAGGTGCTGGCGTGAGCGACCGCGCAGTTGAGGCTCCCCCTGATGCAGCGGGCCGCAATGCGGCTTCGGCAGCAGCTCTGAGCCAGCTGCAGCAGCACAATGCGGCCCTCTACCAGCTGTTCGTGCAGCAGCAGCTGATGGAGGCGCAGAAGCTGCTGGTGATTGCGGGGGGCGTGCTGAGCCAGCGGCTGCCTATGATGCACCCCAGCAGCAGCTCTTCAGTGTCTGTGCGCTGAGCTGGCTGATACCTGGCCATGCGGCATGGAGTGAGCGGGGGTGTTCAGTTGCAATGGCACACACGTCTTCACCTTGCGGCCAGCGTTGCCTGGCCCTTTGATGGCTTAGCTACTGGGCCCTTGCCCCTTGATAGTCTGTTCTTTGCTTGTTTTGGGGACGCAGTTCATTCCTGGCTTCCGTTTCTAATTCGCTCGTTGTTTTGCCTCCTGCTTCGCTTGCATTTGAGCATTGCATCCTGCACACCCCTTGCCCTGACCCTTTTGTAGCATTTTCCTCGCATTCATTGCATCAGCCAGCTGCAAAGCTGGCCGTTAGCCGGTGCTTTGTGACCCTCTCACTCAACTGTACCTTCAACCAGTTGTTGTAACTGCATCATGGCCTGCCCTGCAGCCTTCACAAAGGCTGGGTGGTTCCATTGCCAGCCCCATTTCAAAGGCATGCCAGATGCTCGTAGGCTCTGTTGCCTAGACAGAACCTACTACCTGTTTGAAGTGCCTGGCCAGGTGGAGAGCAACACAGAAACAGCAGGGTGTGGGATCTTAGGTAGGCTTTGGCGCCTGGATTTACATGGGTGCGAGGGCAGCAGAGATTTGCTAAATATGACAGCACATGCGTACCCTAACCACAGCACACACGTACACACAGTTATGAAAAAGCAGTGCTGCACAGGGAGGGGGGCTTGCTGGGGAAGCAAGCAAAGCAGGGAGCGAGGACGTTCGGCTGGCCATCAGGCGACACACACGTCTGAAAGCCCCAACCTTGACAGAACAAGGGCAGGGCCCGCTCAGGAATTAGGAAGCAGCAAAAAAGGCAGGGAGGCAGGGCAGTGGTGCTAAGGAAAAGTAGTTATGGAGCTGCAGGACTGATTGTTCTTCTCATGGAGCAAGCTGAAGAGTGCAAAGGCAGGAAAGAGCGGCGAGGCAGAGGGTCAGCCAGCGAAATTGCGCAGGCAACCGGACGAGCGGGCCAACAGCGCAATGCAACACAAGCGGCGGCGGCGCGGAGTCGTGGAGGGTGGAGCCCTTCCCCACACCGCCGCCAAGGCAGCAGCAAACGACCGTGATGGGCTCAAAGGGCTCATACGGCGGCTGTCCCAGCAAGGTGCAGCAGTTTGGCAAGAGGCCTGGAGAGGGGGCAGCACGTGGACACAGACGACAGCCAGGCTTGGAAAGCAGGTCCATCGGCAGCGCCAGAGCACCCGTGTGGGGCTGTGCGCAAGCTTAGGCAAAACGGTCGATCCGCACAGACACCACCCGTCCGCCGATTGTGGTGTTGTTCATCGTGTTGACCGCTTTGTCTGCCCCCTCCTTGTTGGGGAATCGCACAATGCCAAAACCCCTGCAGCCAAGAGAGCCGTCGGAGGGGGGGATGAGCAGGCAGGAGGCACCTCTCCTCCCACAGAGGGTTGGAAGGAGGAGGCCAAAGGCTTGCTAGCAGCCATTTGCAAGCAAGGCTGCAATGACAGGTATACTGGCCTTACAGGCACCCCGATGCCCACCAGCGACGCTGCAGCGTCCAGGCACCCGACCAGCAAAATTACCCAGCACAGTGATCGTGAACCCATGCCACAACACCAAATTTGCACCTGGAAATGTGGACCTATCCACCAGCCAGCAGCTGCCAGCAGGCAGGGCAGCCCAGGGAGGTAACCCTTCTCACCGCGAGCGGCCTCGGCTGTCAAATACAACGTCTGCCCGCTCGATTTCGCCGCATGCGATGAAGGCATCCTTCAGCTGCTGCCATGTGCAGTCCCAAGGCAAGTTGTGGACCACGACCTGCAACCACAGCAGGCACAGCGTAAGGCATAGCAGGACACACCGTTATAGCACAGCACACATGGCAGGGCGACAGCACAGTAAAGCACAGCACCTGTCGGCGCTCTTGTGGCGCAGACGCGGTGTGTGTGCTGCAAGATGAGCGTCGCATGGGCACTGCGCATGCCAGAATGCCATTGCTGACGCTTCCTGCTGGCTCAAATGAAGCATGGCTGCCCTGCAACTGGCAGCATGGCTGCTGCTGTAGTGCTGCTTGGCAAAGTTGTTGTTGCGAATGTTTGACTAGACACAGCAGGTTTCAAGGCTGGAGATGGTAGCAGAGGCCTGCCTGTGACCACACAGATTCTCAGCTCTAATCCCTCTTTCCCGCCACACGCCACGCCCACCTGCAGTCCACTGCTAAAGCCGGGCGTGCCCGGGGGTGGCGGCCGCGCGCCTGCCCAGTTTTTTCCTCCTGGGAAGTAGCCGCCGCGGCCGCGGGGGTACATGGCTGGCTGCGGAGCTGCTGCTGCTGCTGCGTAATAGGCGCCAGGGCCCATGGGCCCATAGTAACCCATGTACGCCTCAGGGCCCCAGTAGGCGCCGGCCCCTCGTCCCGGACCGCCGCGGCCTCCGGCCGCAAACGGCCCAAAGGGGCCGGCTGCTGCTGCTGCTGCATAAGCTGGGTCATACCCCCGCCCCCCGCCCCGCCCGCCGCCATAGCCCTGGCGGGCCATGGGCGGCGGTTGGAGGCTGCCCTGCAGGACAGCACAGCACAGCGCAGCGTGGTACCTACAGCGCAGAAGTAGATCAACACACCCCCACCAATTGCAATCCTCGTGCTGAACCCCAGACACCTGACACTGACCCTCACACACAGCACCCTAGCTGCTGTTGCGAAAGCTCCACACTGGCAAAGTTACAGGCACGTGCTGCATGCTGACGGAGCAGAGTTCACATTACACCAAGACTGCCCAGCTGCTTTCTGTGACCTTGACACTGTTCCAAATGTTGTGCACTGAAGTAGCGGTGCAGCCCTATTTGTGCATGTTCTGCCCCTGCCTGGCTGCCTTGCTAAGTACCTGCGGTGGCACTCCCCCAGGCCCAGTCACTCGAAAAGCTTTCTTCTTGCCATCATCAGCCTCAACTAGATCGAACTCCACTTCCTCGCCCTCTTTAAGGCTGCGGTAGCCGGTCGTTTCTATGTTGCTCTGCAGGCAGCAATGCAGCACAAAGTTGATTACTGCACAAAACGTCGCGGCAGACGGCAACCGGGCGAGGGCAATCAGTGCGTGCTGAGCAGCCCAGGCCAGAGGTAACTCTGGACACACCTGGTGGACGAACACCTCATCCTCCGAATCCTCACAAGTTATGAATCCGTATCCTGCACCGCACCGTGCCGGGACAACGTGTGGGCACCCGATGCTTTGGATGGCAACAACTCGGTGAAGGCCGGGCGTCTCAGGCCCCTGGCACGCATTTGGATCCAACGTACCCTTTGTGCTATTGAACCACTTGACCGTGCCGTTTTTGCGCTCGGTCGCCTGCAAGTCAGCAGAACGGCACACGTCGTCACTGGCAGGCAGCGGCTCCCGAGTTCCTGGCTACTCTTTTCGCTTTGGCATCCTAGATCAGGGCATCCCCGGCACCTGTGGCTCCTGGGGCTCCCCCATGGGCGCCTCGGCAGCGCAGGCTCAGGTCGCCAGTGGTGCTGTCGCTGCTGGTGGCGAGCTGGCAGCTCCAGCAGCCATGCCCTCGCGTGGACAGGCTCTGAGTTCCGGGTTGAGGGCGGGGAAACAGCACAAAGCCCGACAGGGGAGATGGGGCTCGGTCTCATCCGAGCTGGTGCTGGATTCTTGACGATGAGGATGAAGACAGTTTGGAAAGACAAACGCGAAACGAACACAAGCATTGCGTTTTTAAATCGTCTCGACTTGTTTTGTCCTTGCAATTCTGCCTCTGCTCCTCCTGCCTGCGCCTCGCCATGGCCATGCCAATCCTGCGTCCCTTCCCTGGAAGCTCTTCGTCTTAGATTTATTGTACAACGAACGAATCTGGAGCTCAATTGTGCGATGCCGCGAACATCAACCGCGCTCTGGACGTTGTGTCCTAGGCGGCGTCAGGGCGGCGCTGTGCTGACGTATGGGGCCGCCGCGCAAACACCGAAGTTGAGTCAATTTTGAGATGCATGGCAGCAATTGCAGCCTGAGCAGTGTTGTGTGAAAGATTTGACTGCATTAGAGCTGTAGCTACGCGACGACAGCACCAGCGACAATCCCTCCTCAGCTACATCCAGCTAGGCACTACCTCGCTCCCGGTTGCATGTTGCGTCAGCTTGCGCTTAGGCAGAGCAGCATGCCTTCCACAGGCGAAGAAGGTAGTGCAGTGCCTCTTGTCGTGGGTTGCAAGTGAATTGCTTGTAAACGATCCCTGAATGAGTCACTGGATTATCTGTCTCACGGCCCTACATATCTCTCTGCTGGCACTTTCTGGGGGAGGCGCCCTTATTTCACTTTGCTGGTCCATGGGCAAGCAAAAGCAGGACAATAGCATTACCAAGTGTTGCTTGTAGCCTTGTAGGGATTTGAGACCACAAAGCCCTACATTTCATAGATATAGAGTACATAGGTGTAGAGCTTGCCGCCAAACCCTCATGTGACGCGTTGCTTCGGCTGCAAGGGGGCAACTGCCGAGCCGCCATTGACTTGCCGGCTTTCGCGCGTTGTCGGGCTGTCCTCCCTGCACCCAACAAGTGCCATAAGAGGAGCTGAATGAACGGCGCCATCCTACTGTGCACGTACACCAGTAGGCAGTCAAAGGTGGCATGGTGATGAAGTGCAGAACACAAGTGGAGCAGGACTACACATTGCCACAGCTCCACTCTGTAGAGGACAGGTGCCACCACCCAGCCATGCTCACCTGTGAGAGTCATATGCAGCTTCAGGCGGCGGCGCGGTCATCACCGCAATACTGCGAGGCCGCGGCTGCCGCACGCCGCTGCCACTGGCCGCAGTAAGTCGTTGCTGCTCCTCAACCACTGCCGCAACAGCTGATGCCGACAGGTTCTGCATGCTGGCGCTGGCGTGTTTAAGCTCCGCCTGCGTCCTGCTGCTTGACC
Organism: Ettlia oleoabundans; assembly: GCA_019693395.1. NCBI lineage: Eukaryota > Viridiplantae > Chlorophyta > Chlorophyceae > Chlamydomonadales > Ettlia > Ettlia oleoabundans. The sequence goes on along the minus strand of JAAMXP010004212.1, from coordinate 22,215 downwards.
GGCTATGGCCAGCTGATGAGCGGCCTGGCTGCTGGACAGCCGGCAACAGGGGTGGCAGCAACGGTTGCTTGGATACCTGCATTATAATAGACAGAAGCAGGTAATGAGGTGGGATAGGTTGTTGTGGCAGCGACAATATGAGAATTGGAACGCTAGCAAACGAGTACCCACCAACCAAATCTGCCGCAGGAGGGGCACTAAACAACAGGCAGGCACAGCAATCGGCCAGCCAAAGCGTAACACAGCAAACTCAGGTGTGGTCCCCGTCTTGACTGGCTTGGGGTCAGCGAGGCCCATAGCTCCGCTTCATCCCCAGCTCAACCCTTATCCAAGGCCCCACTCACATCCAGCTTTGCATCTTCTCCGCTTTCAATGTCCCCAACCGCCTGCATTTCAACCTCCTCCTCTCCAAGCAATGGCCGATGTGGCCTGCAGCCAGACAGCACGCAGGACCAGCAGACAGGTTGAACCCCAACCCAGAACCCTAGCCTCCTGGCGCAAGCCACACAACAACCTCTCGCCTCACCGGTTCATGGATGCAAAGCACATCGCCGTTCATTTTTGCACTGAACAACCCACGCGGCTGAAATCCTAGGAACACCCCTATCGTTTACAGTAATTTGTAGCCCACACAGCTTCATGGCACTGTGTGCCACGCACCAGTAGTCCTGCACCGGGCGCTTGGTGGTCCAGCGGCGGTGCATGGTGTAGAACACCAGGGGTACAGTGTAGAACGCCACTACCACATCCACTGAGTAGTGCTGCAAGGAGAGGTGAAAGGAGGGTGTGGCAATCAAAGCGCAACAGAACACCCTGTGTGTATGCATGTCTGGTGGCGGTGGTGTTGGTAGCTCAAGGAAGAAGTTCCTTGTGACGACAGCATATCACGGAAGCAACCGCCAACCCAGACAGGGAAGAAAAGCAACCGTAGGGCTCGGCGGGTCAGCTGAGACTGCACATGCTGCTGCTGCAAGCAGCCATCCCAGCCACCTGGTGCGGTACCCTACCTTGCGGCTGGCGATGATGCAGAGTCCCATGAAAGCCACGCCGATCCAAGCAATGATCTGCAGCAGCAAGATGAGGAAGGATGACGAAGGTAACTCGTGTGAGATCGAAGCCCATGTTTGGATGGCATGCAGGCAAGGGCGCCGGATGCAGCTGCTACTGCCCTCACACGTAACCCCAGACATCCTGCCAAATGAGCTTCCTCGTTCAGCCTTGACAACTCTCGTTCCTCCCTAGAATCGCCAATGTCCCCTGCCCACCTTAATGATCAACGTTTCCCCGTACTCTGTGAAGGTCAGCACCCCTGTCAGCACAAAGGTGGTGTGTGAGGAGAAGATGAGGTCTCCACAGCCGTGGGTGGCCTGCAGTTGGGTGAGGCAGGGGCCACAAATAGGGTCAGGGATGCTAGCATGGGATGCAAACTTCCACTCCCATCATAGGCCTTCACAATACAACATACAATTGCAATAAGGCTCGCGGAAAGCTCTGCCAGCTTAGCACCCACCTGCCGCCCCACGTCAACCACCACATGCCCCCACCAGTGCTCCGGCATCTCCCGCACCGCCGTGTCCCGCCCCAGCCGGCAGTGGTAGTTGGGTGCTGGCAGCTGGGTGACTGTGAAGGAGATGATGCGGAGGATCTGGCAGGCTGCAGGCACAGGCACCAGCAGCAGGGGCAGGTCGGGCACAGCAGCCGGCTTCATGTGAAACCCAAGTCAGCAAGGCAGGAGAACGCAAAGACAGCCACATTGTGGAGGTTGGGTTGGCACAGCGAACTGGGCAAGCCCTAATTTTTATATGCCAACTGCTCGCACTACACTGCCTCCTGCTGCCAAGACCTCCGTGCTGTGACTGAGCCTTGCTGTAAAGTTTAACTCGCCACAGCTGCACGTGTAACAATGCTGCAGCCTGCCCTGTGCTCCTTCCTGCTGCTACCTCCAACACCCCCTTGCGGCTAACTTGCTGAACAGCAGGAACATGGCTTGTGCAAGCTCAGCTGCCTGTTGCCCACTGCACAATGTCATCACCTGCTGCATGCTGTGCCTGCTGCATCCACTGCAACTTCCTACAACTTTCCTTGACTCAATACATACACCATACAATAGACTTGCTGCATACCCCTATCAGTCTGCCTTGGCAGAGCATGTAATGCAAGAGCACAGCGGCACAAGGCTGGGGTGCAGGCAGCAGCACTCACCGACGAGCACCATGAGCAGGCGAGCGTAGAGCACGGCTGTGTAAAAGCGTTTGCGGGCGGTGACAAAAGGGGAGAAGGTCCAGAAGATAAAAGGGATGAACAGGCACCAAAAGATGGTCTCGCTGACCCATGCGTTCTGTAGGCCCAGCTCCTACAGGGGACAAATGCGGGAGAGCGGCCGACGGAGGTTAGCCTGACGCAGATTGGAGCAACGAGCCAAGAGTGGCACAGCTGACACGGCTGTGCATCTAGCCACGGATTATTGGTGCTTTGGTTAGGCTGGCAAACACAATCACATGAAGCCTCCCAGCTGCCTCTTTGACTGTTGATGGCTGCTCTGTGCTGGTTCTTCTCCTGCCAGCATGGAGCGGTCGGCGCACCGGCAGAAAGCGGAAGCCAAGGTCACCCAGCGGCTCTTCTTGGGGCTGATGCATGCGGTGTGCTAGCTGTGTGAAGATACCATGCACATACTGGAACAGGGCGCCAAAGAGAACCTGCTTCCATCGCGCTTTGAGCAGCGGGAGCTGCAAGCACGGCAGGTGGCGGCACGTAACGGGTGGGACAGCAATCCTGGCAAGACGGCCTTCCCCCAGCCTGCAGAAGGCTGTTTGTAGCTGCTCCTGATTCTACACTCGTAAGGAGCGTAGAACCAGCCAGCAGCGCGTTTACCAGAGCAATGAGCTGTTTGGTCAGCCTCACTTGTTCTTACCTCAACAGTGAATTCAAGCCGTATCCGGCGCCATCTTTCGCATAACTTGTCCTTGGCAGTGGCGCACGTGGAGCAGCGCCCACACCAGGAGAGGCCAAGGCCCATTCAACCCCTGCCGCGCCCGGCCGCGTTCAGGAGCAACCCACGTTATGACTCGTACACACGAACTGGGAAGCAACGCTGGCTGCTATGTCGATTGCTGGCCGCCCGTCCAACCGGGTCGCTCACAGGGAACGTGCGTTGACAGCAATGGGCCGTTGGATGCACAAATTAAGCTGCTCGAGGGTCGCTGCAATTGCGTCATCCATTGATTCATAGATCGGCGGTTGAAGAAGTGACAGGCAGGCACCAGCGGGCTGCTGCGGGCATGCCATGCCGCACATTTTGATGTGACAATCAACTCCTCCAGTGTCGTTGAACAGGCGCCCATACTCTGCACTGTCAGATTATCTCCCTTTTCTGATATTCATGCACAGGGCACCATCCAAATGGCCGATTACACAAACGGATTTGCAGGTGAACATCCACCCCGGTTGGCGGTACAGATGCGGTTGGGGTTGGGAGAAAAGGGCAGACCTGATACACCCTGCTTCAAACAAACAAACTAATGACCTTGCGGTGCGGGCAGGGGAGCCACGCCAGGCCTTCGGTCGTGCCAGAAATCAGAAACACCCAAGTCAGTGCTCAGCAGCCAGCCTGTCCCACGCTGCACTCACAATGGAGGTGACACTGATTGGTGCTTAGCGTTCGCATGCAGGCCATCACGCCGCAAGTTTTCCAAAGGTTTGCTACTAGAGTGTTGGCCCACAAGCTGTAGCCTGCGGTGCCCGCCCAGAGCTTTGCAGGGCACATGAGTTCGCCAAGCAGGCAGCCCAGCACCCAACCCTGTGTAGCCTTGCAGGCGCCAACAAGCAGCTGCAGACCGCGATTAAGACATGGGCGCGGCTGTGCCCGCTTTGGACGCAAGGATGATACCCACTGCAGGCAGGAAATCACAAAAGAGAGGCAGGCGGGTGTGAATGACGTTGCGCAGTGGCTTAGGAAAGTGCAGTAGTGACCAGATGAAGCTCTGGTGCTGTGATTAGTATGAGAAAGAGCTATTCAAACTGAAACACATGCATGCCACACGCAGCTGCGCAGGGAATCCGGACTGTTAAGGAACCAGCCAGACAGCAGCATGGTGGCCCATGTAGAATAAGCCATGCGCCCAACCAAACAGCATGCAAATGCCCAAACAACAGCATGGCTGCGCCACGCACCGATCAGGCCATACAGCGCCAGCGCCTCGGCGAAAATGAGGATGAGGATCATACCCACAAACAGCTTAGGCTGCTGCGCGTTGGCCCGCACGCCGGCGTCACCCACAATGCCGATGGCCATGCCCGCGCCCAGACCTGCAAGCCCGCACGCCAGCCCCGCCGCAAAGTGGGCATAGCCATCGAAGAAGTAGTAAGCCTTATCTGCGGTCTGGTTGACTGCAAGCAGCAGGGCATGGGTGGAGCGGGGAGGCAACGTGAGACCTTCAAATCAAAGACTAAGCAGTGCACAGGGTTTCCGTGACAATCAGCAGTGGTTTTTCATTCGAAAGAGACACAGGGGCAGGCAGGCCAGAGAGAATGCGGGGAGACAGGAGGGTCCCTGGGTTGTTCGTGAGCCAGTAGCAAGTTAAGGTGCGACATTGAAAAGCAAACAAGAGAAGTGGGTACAGGTGGGGGGCTGCACACTTTTGATACCAGGGCAGCAACGACCGCATGCCAAAACAGGCACTCTGGTAGTGCCCACTTACTGTTGGTGCTAATGATTACGGCAATGATGAGGCCGTAAATGCCCAGCACACCCGCCATGACCACCGGGACGATGGACTTCATAACGAGCTCCGGGCGCATCACACCCATGGACGCAATGCCCACGCCCGACTTGGCCGTTCCATATGCGGCGCCAAAGCCTGTAGCAAGCAAAACAGGCAGCGCAGCAACATTAGCAACTACTCAGAGAGCCGGGCTGCTCAATGCTCACCAACACCAGCTGTCAAAGCGCCTTGCTAGGTGCCGCGTGGCGGCGCCCTGTGGGTGGCAAGTGCAAGGTGTGATCGCGGCCTTCAGGGCGACCCTGTCGCAAGCCAGCTCGCCGCCTTGCAGTGCTGGCACAGCGGCGGCCCCGATCGAGGGCAGAACTCGCACCGGGCTCCAAGCCCAACTCACAGGAGAAGACCAGCGCCGATGCGGCCCCCAAGTAGCCGAATAGGGGAGCCACTTGGTCTCCATTCCACGTGCTGGACATTTTGGCGCTGCGGGTCAGTGAACGGTGACTTGTGTTGTGGCCCCCGCGAGGTGATTCCTCGCCACGCGTTGACGAGGCGGAGAAGGATATCAACGCCCAAAGGACAACTTCACTAGCGTGCGGGATTGCCGTCTGGCGCCTAGCATTGTTGAGGTTTTCCTCGCCAGCAGGGCGGGCAGGTCCGCCTCTGCTTCCCGTCGCCCTCCGTTGCTGGGTTATTCCACAATAGATTAGCCCCTGATCACGGTTTGCCTGTCATTGTTGATCCAGCCAAACTCCGTTCCCTTTTCGACACAACACCAGAGTCGCACAAACCCGAAAACACACCTGGTGTGTGCACAGCAACGCAAAACCCTGTACGGTTCGTTGCGCTGCAGGCGATTGCCGCGCTGTGTGGTAAGAGGGCTTTGCCCGCCGGCGCCTGGGCGGGTGCTGCCTTGTGCGCACAGCTTCACCCCAAAGCCACCCTGGTCGCCTTGAGCCCTTTCCTCTGCACCCTCCAATTCTACGCAGGCCATTTGACAGACCACTTCAGCTGGAATGCTGTGCGCGGCGCTGCGGCGCCAGGCACCGGCCGGCGGCGGCCAGCGCTTGCTTCCGGCGTTGGCTGCCGCCGGCCTGCACCAAGCCAGCGCAGCGGCGCAGCAGGCGGCGTTGGCGGCGGAGGTGGCCCCCGCTCGCATGGAGGAAGCGGCGCAGGCAGTAGCCGAAGTGATGGGCGAGCCAGACCCACTGCCCGTGCAACAGCAGCAGGCCTCGACTGAGCCACTGCCGCTGGCAGCGCTGCAGTTCAACAACCCTAAGGAGGCCTTCAAGGTGGGCTGATTGGTGCCCTTGCCGC
>JAAMXP010004204.1:0-10396 GCA_019693395.1 Ettlia oleoabundans | reverse complement strand
CCACGCAGCTCAGGAGGAAACAGGATTGCCCTCATACACAGTGCAAATGGTTGTCCGAGAAGCACGCCAAATCGCTCCATGTAGTTCAGACGAAACTGGCTTAACAAAAGGGGTCGCATCGTACAAAACTCAATGGCAATCAATGAAGGCTTCAAATCCATTTTTCCTTTGTTGTTTCCACCAGCATCTAAGCACCAGCCCAGCATCTAAGCACCAGTCCGACTCCAAAGGCCTCACGGCATACCCCTGGCCGCTTGTTTTTTTCTCCTGCCTGTACCTACTGCATGGCTGACTGCCTGCCTGTCTCCTGTGTGGGCGCAACCCCCTTGTACCACCCCCACCCTCACCCGCACCCTGCGCAGATTGTGAGCGCAAGTGCAGATGCCACTGTGCGCGTGTGGGACGCCAAGACCTGCGACTGCGCATTTGTCTTCCGGCCACCCCAGGCCTCGGCCACAGGCGAGGCTGCGGTTATCAGCCTGGCCCTCAACCCCCAGAATGTGGACCAGGTGTATGTGGCCACGCGGTCCTCAACCCTCTACCTCATGACGCTACAGGGACAGGTGGGTCATGCACCAAACCGGGTGGCCAGGGGCCACGTGTTGTGGGAGGGGCAAGGCTGGCTGTGCACCCTGGGCTGCCATGTCCAGGGGCCCGGCTGCGATGCTGGCAAGCTCAGCTCAAATGCTGGATGATGTAGCTGCCGCATGTTGACCTTCCTCCCCTGAGCTGCCCTGCCCGCCTGTTGTAACATGCCTGCATAACAGCTCACCTGATTTGCCCCCTCAGACCTCCCCTTCCGCCCTCTCCTCCATCACCACCCCGGCCCTCGCTCCATGCACATGCAGGTAGTGAAAAGCTTCCAGTCAGGGAAGAAGTCGGGCGGCGACTTCCTGGCCTTCACGCTGTCGCCACGCGGCGAGTGGGCCTACTGCCTGGGCGAGGACGGTGTGCTCTACTGCTTCTCAACAGCGGGGGGAAAGCTGGAGCATCTCATGCAGGTGGGCAGGTGGCATTGGGTGGGTGGGTGCTGGGGTGTGTTGCAGGGCTGGTTGGCTTGGGCACCTTTGGTGTTGGGCTCGCTATATCTCCATCGCTGATCCAGCATGCAGAAGTATGCAGCCTACATGGGGGGCAGGGAAGTGGCCCCCATGTAGCTGACAACCCAAATCCGGTGTGAATAAGGTGGCTTGTTGGGTTCACGCGAGTGTTATTCACCCATGCCTGACCAGTTAGGTTGGCCTGATCGGCCTGCACGCACAATTGTGGGCCAAATCATTATCGGCAGGCTGGCAGCAGCGTCAGAGGAGAGCCGTGATGCACAGGGCTTTCACGATACGTGCTCTTCATGCTGATGCAAACACCCATCGCTCTACGCCTCCAATCCTGCAGGTGGCTGAGAAAGAGCCAATCGGCCTTGCACATCACCCACACCGCAACCTGCTGGCAACACACGCAGCTGACGGCACGCTGAAGACTTGGAAACCCTGACTCCTGGCACCACAACTTGTTTGGTTGCCAATACATCGTCGTTGACTCCCTACCCTTTGACTGTGTGTTACAAATTTCATATGGACCAGCACATTCATTGTTCAACTGCAACACCCAGGACACCCAGGTACACGTCCACTCTAAGCCCCCCCGTCGTCATGGCGTCATGCACAGGGTCAGTCATCTGCAGAAGCTGCATCAGACCCTGCATTGTGGCAACAACATAAGACATCCTGCTACATACACAATGCGCGCGGCAACGCAAAGCAAGCAAAGCAGGAGGGGGCAGGCAGGACTGCAGAGGGGCAGCAGCGGGTGGGCCCTGTAGCGGAAATTGAATCCCCTACCAACTTGACAAGCCAGTGCATCCAGGAGCTCTCATAAGGGCAATGCCAGTTGAAGGTTAGCTGCAACGACCCCGAGGAGAAGCAAGATCTGGCATGAAGCGGGGGAGGTGGCGAGTTGAGGCGGGTGTGGTGAGCGGTGTGTAGTCCTGAAGAGCGAGTGAAAGGGGCACATCCCAGGCGGAACAGCGATCAGCGAGGCGGCGACAGCAACGTCCAAGCAGAGCAGCAGCGGGCCTGCAGGGACATGGTGCGATACGCACAGGGCAGCCACTGCACTGAGCATGCGCATCTGCTGGGCACTGGAAAGGCAGCAGCAGCCACGGAATATCCAAGTGAGAAAGCTTGTGAACAAGCATGGACTTCGGTTGGTCACAGCACAGATTTACAACAATAGGCAAGTATTACCCCCCGGGAAAGGGTGGTTGGACACAGGGTGGAACACATGCTGAGGAATAGCAAGGGAGCACGCATGGGCTTGTCAAACATGTTGTAAACAAACAACCTTGTATAAGCCTCCTCTAGGTGAAGCAGGCATACCTCTCGACAGCGCACAAGTGAGGAGCAGGGCGATTCCACGGCAGTGCGGCGCAGGAGCATGTCGCAGGGAGGCGGGCGTGACTCAGCCGAGCATTCATTCATTGAGGGAAACAAGGGCTGTCATACGCTGCGGTCTTCTTGGCTTGCATCCTTTGGCACTGGTGAACTGGGCTTCGTCCGTAACGTGAAAGCAGGCATACGTAGCTTGTACCTCCGCCGCAGTTTGGTCCATCATCAACAGTGCGACAGACTTGAACTGAAGGCCAGGAGATCAGCATGCAGACAGACAAGTGACCACAGCAGCAATGCAGCCTGGCAAGGTCACACAAGAGGCCCAGCAGGCGCAGCGCTCCATGAGCATGCCCGCACCTGCCAGACAGCTCAGTCGTAGGCGGGGGAACTGCGGCGGTCATGGCCGCCAGCAGGGCTACGGGAGCGCTGAGGGGAGCGCTCCCTGCGATCGGAGCCACGCTCACGATCACGGCGGTCGTCATTGTCGCGCCTGTCGCCGTACCTGGGGAGCAGACAGGGACAAGCAGCAGGGGGTTGGGTGCAACACCATTTGCCAGGTAGGCAAGCGGGGGATGTCGCATTGCACGGCCCGGCTGTGGCACTGGGCAGCAAATGCAGTCTGGGCATATTGGGGGATGTCAGGTGGGGCGCCATGCAGCCACACACCCCTACCTGTCATCACGGCGGTCGTAGTCCCTACTGTCACGGCGATCGTCACGGTCACGCCCGCCGCGGTCGCCACCGTAGCCCCCACGGTCATAGCCACCGCCGCCACCACCACCGCCATACCGACCACCACCACCGCCGCCGCCACCGCCACTGGGGCACTCTCGGGCAAAGTGGCCCATCTGCAGAGTATGGCAAGGGGGGCATTGAGGTGCAGCGAAACACAGTTGTTAGCGGATATGCGAGAGCTCCGAAGAAGGTTGCGCTGACTGAGGGAGCCACATGCCAAAATGTGATGCGGCTGCAAGCATGGCTGCAAGCACAGCCCCCTTCAGGCAATGTGATGCGGCTGCAAGCATGGCTGCAAGCACAGCCCCCTTCAGGCAACACACAGCAGGGTGCTGCCGGATGAGCAAGCTGTCGAACTGGCGGCGCTGAAAAATAAACCCTCTCCAGCCCTCGTACCTCGCCGCAGGCGTAACACTTGGACTGGCCGAACCCTCCGCCACCGCCTCCGCCACCCCCGCCATAGCCGCCCCCACCGTAGCCACCGCCACCGTAGCCGCCCCCGCGGCCACCACCGAAGCCACCCTCCCTCCTGCTCGGCCTGGCACGCTCCACCTGAAATATTGCATACCATGGTAAGGCAGTGCAGAGGTTTGCGATGCTGTGGGGAAGGAAAGGATGCAAATGTGTCTGGCCTGGATGCAGCGGTGCATGGCTAGGAAGGACTACAGCTTCAAACAAACACCCACTGGCTACCTTCCAACCGTTCTTCCCATCCAAGCCGGCAACAGCGTCATCTGCATCGCGGTCGTCATCGAAGGTCACAAAGCCAAAGCCGGGCGGGTTCCTGCAGCAATGAGTGGGCAATGCTGGAGCAGGAATAAGGTGGGGTTGAATACCGTGGCTCGTAGGGCAGTCACCTGCACAAAACAACGTTAACCTTCGCGGACTGTGCAGATTGTGCGGGGACGGATGCAACCAAACCCAAAGGGCCACCATATCAAGGAAACACCAGCTTGCAGCAGATTGCCCCCAGCATTTGGACGCGCGGGACGGCAGATTTATGGCCACAAAACGGCCTCCCAGCAAGGCCTACCGCCTTGTAACGCAGCTTACCTCGCAATCCAGACGCTTGAAACTTTGCCATAGCGACCAAACTATACAGCAGGAAGACGAGGGAGCAGATGGCCTGTTCAAGGTCGCAAAATGGCGGCTTGCAGCACGCACTCTGTGGGCGCCGCCGCCGTCGCATGCCGCTTGACCTCCAGTCCCAGACGCCCTCCCCCTAGCCTTTTCAAATTCAGATGCCTTCTATGGCTCACGCGCAGCATCTCAACATCCGGACAGCGAAACGCGCAAAGCGGCGCCTCTGATTTGCAGCACTCCTGCGCTGATGCGCCGCGGCGCCAACCTCGCCGAGTCCCAATATTACTTGCCAACTCGAAGAGGGCCGCCCAGACGGCCAGAACCGCACCTCTTGCTCCAGGTCCCCCTGCTGGGTTCGCTCATCGAGCCCGCCGCAGAACACGCGAGTTCCTGCCATTGTTTACCCGGTTAAACTGGAAGAGAACAGGGCTAGGAAGTGTTTGATGTGACGTCCTTCAGCCCAGGGGCAGTATTTGCACAACGCATGGGCTTTTCGGAATTGAGCGTCTGTACACCTTTTTCGCACGGTGAACACAGTGTGCAAGTCGCAGAGACAAGCAGCCTGCGCCAGCCAAACAGTGCTTTGTCGAGAGGTCTACACCACTGGTGTCGTTCTGCAAGCATAACGATCTTGCGCAAGCTTAAGACTCGCTCAACAGCCCACTTAAATTGTGCACAACCGACCTTTAGGTTCGCAACAACAGCGGAGCCACTCCCGCCCGCCGCCGGGTCCCCGGCTGTCCTCAGGCCTTCAAAACCCTTGCAAGGCAAACTATTGCTGCAATCCCTCCATTAGCACCATGGATCCCTGCTGTGCTGAGGCACAGAGCTTTGAGGCAGAGGCGGAGGCCTGTGAGTCTCTGGCTGCTGTCTGCGACCCCACATTGGAGGCGTGCTGCCAGCGTGATCTAGAGCAGCAGGCGCTGGTGGCCCGCCTTAAAGCCCAGCTCAGCATGCACGACAGCAGCAAGCAGCGGCTCAGGCTGGCGGGGCAAGTGTTGGGCGCCGCACCCCCTGCCACCGCAGCAGATGCGACCTCACAACCCCAGGTGAAGGCAGAGCTGGGGGAGGAGCTTGATGAGGAGGCTGATGACCAGGAGCTGGGTGGGTGCTGGGCGCCTGCCTGCACCTGCACCCAAATCCACGCACTCTCTGCCTGGCAAGCTGCCAGGCTTGCCATTGGGATGATATGAGATGGCTGTTGATGCTTCCAGGGCTAACACCCCCACCCCACCCCATCCCACCCCACCCCACCCCACCCCATGAAACCGTACCTGTGTGGTCCATGCAGTGCGCCTGCATACCCAGCGCTTGCACGAGTTGCAGCGAGAAGCGGAGCAGCGTGCGCGCCTGCAGCACGAGGGCCATGGCTGCCTCACCGATATCCCCGAGTCACGGCTGTTGCGTGAGGCGGAGAGCTGTGCGGTGCCTGTTGTGTGCCACCTAGCTTTTGAGGGGTCCCCTCTTGATGATGAGCTGGACGAGCATCTTGCCACCCTGGCACACCAGTATCCAGGCACTCGCTTCATGAGGACACCCATAAACCTGCGCAGCACACTTCACCTCCGCCTACGCACGCCACCAGGCCCAGGTGTGCATGCAGCAGGCTGGAAACAGCCAAGCCAGTCAACCTTGGACTCTGCATGCCTGCAACCAGCCTCGCACATACACACTGCTCATCACCCTTCATCTCGGGGAAGGGGGTGCGGGGAGTGCGGGGGGCGCACGGAGCTCTTGCTTGATTGCGACCACTACATCCCTCATGCTCAGTAGCCAGGCACCACCGTGCTTCCGTGTTCTACCGCTTTTTACCAGCGACACCCTCCATTTCCTGCAGGCCTGCTGTGCTTCCGTGCGGGTGCACTAGTTGGCGCAGCACCCCTGGAACGCTTTGGTGCTCCAGAGTGCGTTATGGAAGAGGCGGTGGACAAGTGGCTGCGACAGTGCAGGGTGCTGCGCCTCTACCCTACCAGTAGCGGACAGGCTGGCAGCAGCGGCATGAGCGGTAGACGTGTCGGCAGCAGCTGGCGGCATGACAGCAGTGAGGAAGGCAGTAGCAGCAGCGAGGAGGAGGAGGAGGGGGAGGACTGGCAGCAGCCTTGCGAGGTGTGCGGCAGGCGCTACCCCCACCAGCACATCCGTTCGGTGCAATCCACCAGAGGCAGAGGCAATGACAGCGACTCGGACTGACCTCGCAACAGCCTTGCTGCGCACACCTTTAGATCAATCTATGTTGGGACAAAAGTGCTTGCACACATCTTGCTGCGTAAGGCCTGGTTGCCTGGACTTCTCGTAGCTTTGGCACTTGGAGGTCAGAAGCACCAACTACCAGTAATAAAGAGAAGGTGGGGTCGCATTGCTTCAATCGGCTTGTTGTTGACACTCATTGCTACCATCCACAGCATGCTGCAACAGTTGACACCTGAGCCGACAAAGCCTCAGCGCCGTACACCGCCCGCCCCGCCCCTGTTTTGATTGTGAGATGCATGCCATGACTTACCTGGGATATGGCTTGTGTTTGATACCTGCAAGTTGTTGAAGGTGTGCAGACAGGTGTCAGAAGCGGAGGCATCGCTTCAGCCCTAGCCGCCAATCCCACATAACCCGCCCTGCCCACCACGCACCACTGGTTGCCCCTTGTGGGCCCACATGGTCTGTTTGCCTCCAAGACGTGCCCTATCCCACCACCGCATTTGCGTACCAAGGTAGTATCCACAGGGAAGCGTTATTGACCAGTATAACAGATCGAGACTGCTTGGTTGTGTTTGTTAGAACACCCAGCCTTCAAAGCCGCCAACTGAGGCCCATGTTGTAAACTCCGATGCTTCTCGGCACTTGCTGAGGCGTTTGGTGTCTGTCTGTGCACAACTGACCTTGAAACAGGACAAGAAGTGTGACGGGGCAGGACAGCGCCGCCAAAGAGATGGGCAGCCCACCACAATCCCACCAGCATCGCTTGCAATACAGTGCATTTTGCACCCCCTGCTTGGGGCTGCGCTACAACTTACATACACAACACAGTCATGCATACAGACTGTCAGCCAAGTTTTCGCGTGCCTGGTACTGGTACAGCAAAGGGTGGGCAACGTCATCGATGGCTGCCCAGGCAGAAAAGGTGGGAGGGGACGGGAGCATCCAACTGTCAAATGCCTCCGTGCTCACTCAGTTCATTGTACATGCCCACGTATCGCCGCTCCCTTACTGGCAGCCAGGGAGGAATGCCGTTGTAGTGAATGAAGAACAGGCCCCCCGCACCGCCCAGCAGCAGGCTGACCAGCATCCAGAAGAAAACGGTGCCGCCGCCCACGCCTTTCCTGCCTGCGCCGCCCCCAATGTCGATTCTAATGCTGCAGTCTGGGGCCAGCGTGCATGGGCCACCGTCGGCGGGGCAGGTGCAGTTCCGCAGGCACACCTTACTGGCATCGGCAGTGAACACATCCTGGAGGGGGGAGGAGGTTGGGAGTGGCAGATTGCACATGGGGTGGATAACAGTTTCCATTTGGAAACTGTGTCAGACTTGTAACAGCAGCCCGTGCATGAGTTGACATGGCTGCCAGTGTCAACACATGCATCGACTCGTTGCTGCCCTAAGCCAGGGCCGGTGTTGTCTACTGCTTGCCTTGGTGCACGCATCCTGCACGCAGTTGGTCTGGGTGGCCTGTCGCCTGAAGCCAGCCTGGCAGGTGAAGTCCGCGCAGTCCGGCGTGAAGCTGCAGGCAGGCAGGCAGGCAGACAGGCAGGCAATGCGGGGTGGAGGGGGCGGGTACAAGCTGAGGCTGACGCAAGCAGTGTTGGGGGCAAAAGGCAGGCGGCAGGTAGTAGGCAGGAGGGCTGGGCTTGCCTGCAGTTTGTGCTGCTGCTGCAATGGCACTCCTGCCAGCAGGTGCCGTGTTCCTCGGGCTTCTCCACCCCTCGGCGAGAGCCCTCCAGGCATGTGGCATTCAGCGCCACAGAGCAGTCGCCACCAGCCCAGTTGGGCTCGCACTCGCACACGCCGTCAGAAGAGCAGCTGCAGGGTGCGGCGCACAGGGAAAAGCAGGGAGGCAATACGTGCTGCTTGGGTTCACGTGTAACTCCCAAGGCAGTGCTTCGCAGCTGGTCTGGGCTGGAAGGGTTGCAGGCCGACTGTGGTGTGCAGCCTTTCGCTCAAGGTCTGCAACAGCCTGCGCCTTCCTTTCGCCCCTGGGTACATCACAGTACAGCACAGCACAGCGTACCTGCCACGCCCATGGCAGTTGTGGAGACAGCGCCCAATCCTGTGCACGGTGAGGTTGAATCCCAGGGGCATGGTGGGCATGGGGTTGTACACAGCCAGGCTCCAGTTACCCTGCCGCACTTGGCTGGGGCAGAGGGTGAGGTTGTAGGCCACACCCGGCAGGTCCAGACTCAGCTTGTGGGTGAAGTTGGTGGCAGTGGGGTAGGAGCCGCCCTCAGCCTGCGCTCGAAGCGTGGGCCAGGGCGCTGAGCAGATGCAGTGCAGCCAAGGGCCAGCATGGCTGGCTCAGAGGGAAGCAGGCGAGAAAGCAGGCAGGGCAGCCAAGGGTTGGCTGTGGATCGCATGGATGGATGTCCTTGGCGAGGCAGGACAGGAGCAGTTGTGATGATGCAGGCCACAATAAAGCAAGCTGGCCTTGCCCCTCACCCTCGCCCTCGCCCTCAGCCGCCCAACTGCTCCCACCTGTGCCAGCAGCACCGAGGGGTGCGCCTCCAGCCAATGCGTAGCAACGGAGGCGGAATAGGAGGCCTCAATCACCAACTCAACGTTGCCAGTAAGCATGCGCTCTGCGGCACATAAGGAATGCCGGCAAGGAGGCCGCATTGTAGGTAGGTAAGCGTGCAGTGACAGGTCGCTCAAGCTAACCATCAGTGAGGGGGCCCGCTGCAGCCGCTGACGAGCTGCAGCTAGTGCATGCCAGTGGCAGCTGGCGACAGCCATGCACTGGGGCATTGCTGGTAGAGAAATACCCTTGCCTGTTGGTGTGGGCAGGGAGAAGAATTGGATCTCAAAAGGCAGTGGCTCTTGCTGTACCGGTTGCCCGTACTGCAGGGCGCGGGAGGACTTGGAGCAGTCCCTGCCGCCAAAGCCCTCATCGCACTGGCATTGCCTGTGATGCGACTGGTCAGTGCTGGGCATGCAGGTGCCGTGTGAGGAGCAGTTGCCGGGGCAGTCGTACTTGGATATGGTGAGGGTGAAGTTAATGGGGGCGTCGGAGCCCACCTGCATGTGAGAGGGGCACAAGAGAGGCAGGCAGGCAGGCAGGCAGGCAGGAGTATGTGGTGGGGCGTGGTCCAGGCCCAGGCAGGGAGTGTGTGCCACCAGGTGTTTGAAGCATAACTGATGGCCGTGGAGGGGGCTCAGGGTCCTTGTCCTGCTTTATCCACAGCAGCTGCAGGTGCCTTGCAGCAACGGGTACAGCAGCAGCAGTCACAGGATTGGCTGCGCACCAGACCCACGAACCACACTCCCGGGCGCCACTGCGGCTTCGAGGGCTCCAGCACCGCTTCAACCACACTGTCACGCGTGGCGGCGTTCCAGCGGGGGCGCAGGTCGTACTGCCGCAGGCCCCACCCTGAACACGCAGCGGCAGTTTGCAGGCACAAGCAAGCGCGCGAGTTGAGTGCATGAGGGGGGAAGCAGGGTGATGAGCAAGCCAGATGCTGGATACACCCAACCCTTGGCAGCCAGGGGCACCAGCACCAGCACCAGCCCCCGCTCACCACATGAGACCACCACCCAAACCGCCAGCCACTTGGCCGCTGCCACCAGCAGCACGGCACAGGCTGGCCCATCACCAGCAGCCCCCATTGCTTGCCTGCCGGCTGCTGAGCCTTGAGGAAGAGGTCGATGCCGCCACTTGAGTTGCCCTCCAGCGCCGCACTCACCACCACCTCGTAATCATCCTCCTCAACATGGAAGCGGTACTGCCGCCACCTGTACCGCACCAGCAGCCATGCAAGCACCCAACAAGGAGGCACCAGGTTGGCCAGGGCGGCAGTGAAGCGATAGGAGCTGGACGCGATGCTGGTTGCCTTGTGATATGTACCAGTCAAACTCATGACAAGCAACATGCAGCCCGTGCCACTGCACGTCCACCAGGATGCAGGCGCATGCATGCGCCTCTGGTGCAACCGGGTGGGGCTCTGCTGATGTGGCACTTGGGCCACCACCCCACCCCACCCCACCCCACCCC
>JAAMXP010004191.1:0-12281 GCA_019693395.1 Ettlia oleoabundans | reverse complement strand
ACTTTTCTTATGTGCAGGATACCTGGCAAGTGGGCAATGCAAGTAAGTCTGACTTTTACCTTAAAGGTTGCGTAGCAGAGCAGCAGAGCCGCCAAAGTTGAAGACGTGGCAGCGGTTGTCGTACTGCTTGAACGGTTGTGCTCCAATGTGTTAATGCTGGCGACAGTCCTTGCATATGTGTTGCAGAGCGGCCAACCGCGTGACCATGTTCTTCCCTGGCAAAGGTGTGCGTGCGACCTGGGTGGTCAGGCCCACTGCCGCCAACAGTCGCAACCTGGCGGGGAAGCCTGTCACAATCCAGGTATACCTTCGTAGCTGCCGCCGCTGCACTGCACTTACCGCACCTGCGAGTTCCTGCAACTATCCCGGGCAGCAGAGACAGCAAAGAAGGTTTCATCTCTCCCCGGCTGGGTACCACAGCTGGGCCCCTTTGGTCAAGGCCCTCCGGCCATCTTTCAACCTTATGGATGTTTGCTCAAGTACAGGGGTGTAACAGTCAGTCAGTCAGTCAAACAGCTGGTCACACCAGGGATCGCACTGCATTATTTGATGCCCTGCTGGAGATGCCTCCACTTACCCCCGAACTGCCCACACTCACTCTACGCTCGCCCAAACCTGCTTGCAGCTGCTGGGCCGTACGGGGAAGGGCGGGTGTTTGAAAAGGAGCTTCCTCACCAGCTCTGCCAAGTGCAAGAACGTGGGTGTGGGCATGGGTCCCAAGGCTGCATGGGTGCTGGAGCAGGTGCCTCGCAAGCCAAACCAGTTCTACATCCGCACCCAGGTGACTGCTGGCCTCGAGCCTTGCCTGCTTTTATGCTGTAGCATGCTGGGCACTGCAGGCCACTAGACCTTGACCGTGCCTTGTCACAATATCTTCATTTTAACTACCGCACACTACATTTACCAAGCTGGCAGGGCGCAGCGGCTGCAGTCTGCAGAATTTGCACGCTCAAAATGAGCTGCTGCTGCCTGCTACGTGCTGCAGGGCCGCAAGGGCTGCCCCAGGCGCTACCTGGGTGCACCGCGGCTCGCGTCCAAGTGCCAGAGGGGTGGGCTTGGGCTGTACAGCAAGAAGGATGCTTCCAAAGTGCTGCTGGTGTGGAATGTGTTCCCTGATGCACCACAACCCTCCCCCAAGCCACGGCCACCTCGGCCTCTTCCTAGGCCCTCACCTCCCAGGCAAGCACGGGCTCATTTAGATTGCCCAATCCAAGTCCAACCAAATCTTCTGCCAGTACCTGTATACATGCTGAACGCTGGTGATTACACGGCGCCAAAGCACTTCTTGACTCTTCATGCCGACTTGATGTCGGGTCCTTGCTTCCTCGCCACTTGCGACTGTCCATGACCAGTGCATGCTTCAAAAATGCCCATTGTACCAGATGCTCAATTGGCAGCTGTTAGGTGTTTGGCATGTGGGTTTGATGCGATTGTGGCAAATCACCCCTGCCTTTTGCAGCCCGAAGCCGCCATCGCCCCGGCCTCCGCCCAGCCCCCAGCCTCGGGCAGTGAGCTGCTCCACCAGATATGAGGAACTGGTCGGCAGCGACCTGTCACTTTTTCAGCCCTCCTATTTCATATCCTGCCCCAGCAACTGCGCCAGCGCAGCTGGAGACGTCTGGGGCGGCACCCCCGCCATCTTCACCTCTAACTCCGCCATCTGCAGGGCAGCCTTGGCTCTGGGCCTTATCAGCAATGCCAACGGTGGCGCCCTGTCTGTCTACTATGCGCGAAATAACGGTGCTCATCCCTACGGAAGTGAGTGTTGATGTGTGGCCTTACCTGCACCAGCCACCCATGCATGCAGGCAGCAGGGCATGCACTTGTCGCTGGTTTGCTTCGACAGTCTGTGCATCCAGCAGCTTCTAGGACTCAAACAAGGTGCATCTGCAGGCAGCACAAAGCACAGGCAAGGCCCTGTCCTCAAAAGAGTTATTCAACCGTCTCTCACCTCCCCCACATGGTTACAGGCATCAGCGCCAACGGCGTCACCACCTTGAGTTTACGATCTTTTGACGATTCAATCACCTTCACTTCTCCCAACGGCCCAAGGCCCCCGCCTCCAAGTCCCGATGCGCCCTTGCTCCTAAGATGTGACAGCACTTATGAGGAGATATCTGACGACAACCCAGCCTCCCTGCCGTTACGGCTCATCACCTGCCCAGCTGGCTGCGCGGGTGTGACTGAGATGGTGTGGGGTGGCGGTGGCGCCGGCTATTACACCTCCCATTCCTCGATCTGCAAGGCCGCCGTCCATGCCGGCGTCTCCACCAGCGCAGATGGGAGCGGCTCTTTAACCGTGTACTATGCACGAGGGCAGGAGTTCTACTTTGGTGAGTGCCTCTGGAGATTCTTCTGAAGTGTACATCTGCATGCAGTTGTCAGATCTAGTCTGCAACATTTGGCAGCAGGCAGCTCATGAGACCTGATGGGTTCTCTGGCGCATCTGGCTGCACTTCTGTTAATCACCCGCATGTGCTGACTAGACGCAGCAGGGCTGCCCACTTTTCAGTCAGTGTTCGCCCTTCCTATTGTTCTGCCGTGTCTTTAACATGTGCTGTCCCCCTTCCCCTTGCAGGTGGCTTTGCGAATGGGGTTCAATCCATCAACTATGCTGTTTACCCTGCCTCCTTCTTTTTTGCGAAAGATTGATGTTGGAACCTGGCCTAAAGGGGAGTTGTGAACGAGTCAACCGCAGGTCACTCCCACGGGCGCTCGACAGCATGCAACGCCCCTTTGACGCCAGCTTGATGCTCGTTCATGCCTGCAGCGCTGGCAGGCATAGCGGCGACAAAAACGCCCTTCCGCTTGCCACACTGCATTCTAGCTGTCGCGAAATCGTTGGTTCTTCTGCCCTACAGATTCCATTATTCCCTGTTTACTGCATGCTGCGCCGGCTTGCTCGTAGTTAAGAAGCTTCATGCCTGGGCACCATGCCTTTGACACCCCTCGTCTTGTTTCTAGCGCCCTGTTGCTTCAAGCAGATGCATGGTTCTTTGCCCACCGCCTCCATATACATATATGGCATCCCCTCTACCCTATCATTGATGCCCTTGCAAGGCATCTAGTATTGTCAGAAGCTATTTATCGCATTAGTAAAACCCTGCTACCGGCTCTTCAGGCGCTTCAAGATGTGCACCACTCCGCTCCAGAGCGCCAGGTGTTTCTGAGCCTGGAGCATTTGGTTTGTCATACCGGGTTGAAGCCCGTGTTACGCAAAAGTCATATGCCGTTGGGCCACCGTCAGGGACACGATATTGGAGTTGTTCAACACAGGGTGGTGCGCAGTCCCGCCCGCCAGCAAGGCGCCACCCTTGCAGGGGGCTCCCGGGGAGGTAGACGGCGGGTACCCCGGCCCCCTGCATCTTCTTGCCTGTAACACCACGCCTCCTTATTTGCCTTCCGCTGAGCAAGTCATCCTTGTGCCCTGGGTGCGCTAAGGCAGTTGCCCCGCGTCCACGGAGGCAACATGAAGTCTTCAAATATCCTGTTATACTTGGGACTAGTGGCACTTGGCTACGTGTTGCACGGGCGCGATAGGAGCCTGCGCTGGCATCCTCGCCCTTGCAACAAAGATGTTTGCGGCGTGGAGCCCATACCCGGTCCACGGGACGGTATGTTTCCAACTGTTCGGTTTATGCACACATGGAGCAGCGGCCGCGCACGGTCTTGCCTGATCCCACCACCACTGCGCTGCGGGAGCGCAGCGTCAACCAGCTGCTTGGATACACAACTCCAGTGCTGCTCTGTGCATCGCTGTGCAGACCCCAAGTGGATGGCGTGCCATGCCCAGCACGTGGAAACCATTGATAAGGCGGACGAGGAGGGGGCAAAGGTAGGTGTTTGCCACTGTCTCTTGCTCCACCCGGATGTTGCCATGCCCGCGCAGCCACCAGCTTATTCACCTGCTGGCTGAACGTCAGCTACCAACCATCCTTTCCCAGTTGATTGAGGAGGCTGTTGCTGATTGGCTCACAGCAGAGCAGCCTGGCCCGGGCCACCCCGCACTGCCTGCAGGGTTACGGTGTCATGTTTTTCGGCGACTCGATCACCGAAAGCTGGGCTGGCACTGACCTTTGCCAGCCTTGTCAGCGCTGCGAAGGTGAAGAGTGCATGGGTGGAGTTGGTGGGTGCGCTATAGGTTCATCCCTCCTCGGATGATCTGTAGCATGGTAACGTGTGGGTGCAACCCACTGCAATGTGCCACTCTTGTACTGCTTGTGCTGTTGGCACGTAACATACCATGACCGACCCTTCCCAAGTGCCCTGTCGCTTGGATGGGCGCTGCATCAGGTGTGCCAGGCGTGTTTGCTCAGCATTACAGCAAATACAACGGCGGCGTGATGGCGGTGGGTGGCGACCAAACTGCGCACCTTATGTGGCGCCTGCAGCATGGCGAGACGCCTCAGAAGCACAAGGTAAGTAAGTGATGTTTGAGGGTTAGACTTGGCGTCCCAGTTTCAAGATGTGCTGAAGCAAGCGAATGAGACCAGGCGACGGCAGCTGACCCACACCTGTTTCACTCTCTCGACAAACCTATTAATAATTAAACCTGCTCTGTTGTTCCTGCCTTCTGCTATCCACATAGGCCGGCTTGCTGTCAGCTCTGCCGCTGTTGCCAGCTGCTGTTGCTCCGCTGTTGCGGTCACTGCCATGTTCACCATGCCGCTGCTGCCACCGGTGCTGCTACAGCCGAAGGTGGCGGTGCTGCTGATTGGGACCAATGACCTGGGGGCTGCAGCATGGGATGCCCCTGACGCGCACAGAGCCGAGGAGGCGGTGATGAGGGCGGTGCCTGGGGTCACTCTCAGGTGGGTTCCAATGGAGCAGACGGGCAGGGCAGACTCGCGCTTGGGAGAGGAGTTGAGCAGGAGGAAGGGAAGCTCTTCAAGCCTGCGTATGCAGCGCGGCACGCGGGAAGGCAGGCAGGCGGCATGGACCTGGTTTGCGGTGGGTCAATGGCTGCCTGCCAGTACTGGAGGGCCTTACAGGCTAGACTGATCTGCCGCCGCCACTGTCGCTGTGTGTGAGTACAGGGTGCTGCAGACGCTGCACATGTTGCGGGACATGTTGCCTACCACACATGTGATCCTTCTAGCCCTGCTGCCGCGGGGGGGCGACAGGCCCGGGCACCGCTACTTCCAGTGGCCCTCGGTGTACACACAGCCCTTTGAGCTCACTAACTTGCACTTCAGGTGGGCTGTGGCTGGTGGCGGCCCCATATACTTTGGATCGCAGTGTACGACCCACAAGGGATTGGTTCCCTCGTGGTAACTGTGAATGCGGCCTCCTGCCAGACTCCACAGTGGCAATAGCAACACGGTCTGCCTGCTACATGCTTGAAACACGCTACAAGTACCCTGACCCACACCCACCCCCGTCCACCGCTGGCAGGGACTACACGCGCCTGGACCCGATGCTCCACTTTTTGGACTGTGGAGAACGCTTCCTCACACCAGACAAGCGTGCAATCGACGTGGCAGTGATGCCTGACGCCCTGCATCCTAATGCTGCTGGGCATGAGCTGCTGGCGCAATGCTTGGATCCTCTAGTTGCCAAACTCATGCAGCAGCAACAAGGGCTGGCAGCCGGCTTGAAGGACCGTGGTGAGAAGGGCACTCAAAGACACGCCGCGTAGACATGGCCCACGACTCCTTGTGATCTGATGGCGTGGATGGCTGACCTCCTCTCGCAACAAGTGCTGAACAGGCCCTGGCTGTGCCGCAATAATCTCGCAGCATGATTGAGTAAATAATCATATATTCACTGCCAAATGCAACTAGTGTAGTACTTGGGCAATGGATATGCATGGCAGCACTTTTATGGGTGTGTAATTCTGTAATGACGCAATCCTCGACATTTGAGCTAGTGCACTGGTGGTGCCTGGGCATCACTGGCGGTGGCGATGCTAGACGCAAATATCACCACCGTGCGCTCCAGTTACACGATAATAATGTATTGATGACCATGGCAAGCAGTCCAAGGGCCGCTGCCAACCACAAGCTTTAGGCTTGGCCAGCTCAGCCATCGGCCATCCTACCAATAAACCCCAAACCTGGGTAGCTGCACCCGCACAACGCTCGCAATCATGAACACCTATCAGTGTGTATTGATGCTGCTGGCGCTAGTGGCGTGCGCAACTGGGCGGCCGGTGATCGAGACGTCCGCAGGGCTTTTTGCTGGGCTCCGTGATGGCTGGCTGAGCTCGGAGTATACGCCCGAAGCGCTGGCGGACCAAGTTGACATCGCGCGCCTGCCAGGGGCGCCAAGCGAGCAGGACCTGCGCCTCTTCTCAGGGTGCGTCGCCGCTGCCGCTGCCCCTCCACATCCACCGCCATCCCATATCCATCGCTGTTCGCTTGCTCGACCCGCTAGACCTGAACTGCTTTCCCTCTCTGCTGCAGCTATGTCACCGTGGACGAGAAGGCAGGACGCGCGTTGTTTTATGCCTTTGTGGAGAGCACCAGCAAGCCCAGGCGAGACACCAGCCTACACCCTCCGTGGCCGCTTACCCACCCTGAGCCTTTCAGTTGGCTGCCAGCCAATGTCTGTTCGACTGAGCAATAGACTCTTTGTAATATTCTCGGTAAGTCGCGCCTCCTTCTTTCCTGCAGGACGGATCCCCTGGTGCTGTGGCTCAATGGCGGGCCTGGCTGCTCCTCGCTGGGTGGTGGGTTCCTGTCTGAGCTGGGCCCCTTCTACCCCACACCTGGTGGAAAGCGCCTCATACCCAACCAGTTTGCCTGGAACAAGTGAGCCGAGAGTTGTGGCATGTGGGGATTTGAGGGGAGCGAGGGCAAGGAGGGGTCCAGCAGTCCAGCATGTCACATCGCTACCATTACCAGGTAATAGCGGGTGGTCAAATTGGAAAGGGGGCAAGGGACTGGCATCGCCGCTGATGGCAGAAGTGTTGTCCGGCCACCGTTTGCAGTGTGGCCAACATGCTCTACTTGGAAAGCCCGGCCTTTGTGGGCTTCAGCTACAGCAACGACAGCGCCGACGCTCGCGTAGGTGCGTTGCAGCAAGCGAAACAGTGCAGGACAGCGGTGGACGGGCAGGCAGGCGCCCTGCCCGTGTGGACCCAGGTGGCATCAGTCAACATAGTGTACACTGCTGTACAAGAAAACAAGTGCAGGGGCAGTATGTTGTCCCTGAACGCCCTGCTTGCCTGTGGTGCATAGCAACAGCAGTGGCCAGTGAGACTAATCAAGAGGCAGTGACGCTGATTGTTTGATGATGCCTGCGCCTGGCCACTTTCTTTTCACTGTTCCCTACGGCGCAGGCGATCGGCGCACAGCTGCTGACTCCCGCCAGTTCCTGCTGCGCTGGCTGGATCGTTTTCCGCAGTACCGGTCCCACAACTTCTGGCTGTCGGGCGAGAGCTATGCGGGACACTGTAAGTGATGCAGAGAACGGAAGCTGCCGCGTTCCCGCGCCAATTGAATCCCTGGCTACCTGCGTCAATTGTGCAGCTGCCACACCATGGCTTGGGTACTCCAGCCACACCCTGCTCACCATGCAAATGCAGCTCATCTGTCTCCCGTTTTTGGCCGCTTGCTCCTTCTGTCCTGCCTTTATTCAACCTTTGGCCTCTCCACTCTTCTGTGCAGATGTGCCCAACCTGGCGGACGAGATCCTGCGGGGCAACCGCCACGACTCCGCTGAGCAGCCCATCAACCTGCAGGGCTTCCTTGTGGGTGAGTGGGTGGCGTTTGGTCGGCTCAGTGGCTGGGTGGGTGATGGGTGGGTGGGTGTGGGGTCGACTGGCTTTGCAGCTGCCTGCTCGATTGAATGGGTGGCTGGGTGGGGTGTTGATAGACTCTAGTGGGGGGCGGGGGTGAAGTCAGCTGGCCGGCTGTGCTGAAGCAATGACGCACTGTGGCGGAACACCTTCTGCCGTGCTCAACAACCGGCCTGGAGGTGTGCGCTTATTGTGCGCTGGGGCCGCCCCCCACTTTTGGCTGCGTGCTGGGGGCGCGGGTTGCTGCATGCCATATGGGGGGGCTCCTTACAGCTCGATATGGTCCGCCCCGGCTGGTCCCGGCTTGCTTCGGCTCCTAGCAGGCAATGCCTGGTCCGACGCCCCCACCGACAACCGAGCCGCCGTTGATTTCTGGTGGACCCACGGCATCGTCAGCACCGAGGCGGCAGATGGCATAAAGGAGACGTGCGATTTCAGCACTGTGGGGCCACTGTCCGCTGCTACAAGTTCAGCTGGAAAGGTGAGGGGTAGGGTTTGAATGTATGTTAGCCATATAGAGCCGCCGCTGCCTCGCCTGGCCTGGTGCAGGCAACGCGTTGACCGACCCTGAAACGGACAGCCGGGGGGCGCTTGAGTTTTGGTGGAGCCACGGCATTGTCAGCACTGAAGTCAGGGAGGGAGCGATGGACACGTGTGACTTTGCCCACATCAACCCGCTGATGGTGGGGGTGGGCGCGTGGGCGTTGGGGGTGGGAGGGGATTGGTGGGCTGATATGTGTAGGGGTGCGGGATACGAAGAGAGGGAGGAGTTGGGAAGAGGGAATAAGTGGTGAGGGAACGTAAAGTGGGAGACATGAGCATCGGTTGCTGGCATGTTGGCAAGGTTGTTTTGCGATAGTGGGAGTGGCAGGCGGGACTGCCAGAAACGGACTGCTTGACAAGTCATGCTCCTTGGGAGGTGGGAGTAAGAGGGAAGGATACTACGTTTGGTGCTGAAGACGTGATTTCAGCGTATGTGCCATTAGCAAGCAGTGCACTGTAGAGTGTTGCACCCTCCACTGGCATGCTGCTGTGCTGCCTGCCAGCCAGCCTGCCTGCACGCACGCCCGCTGCAGGATGGGGAGGAGCAGGAACAAGAAGGTGATGAGTTTGTGGCGGCAGTAGAGGAGCGGGCACGGGTGGGGGCGGCCCCCTTGGCAGGCAGCACGGCTGAGGAGTGCGACAAGTGGGTCAACCAGGCGATGGAGGAGATGGGGGGCATCAACATCTGTGAGTGGGGGCACTTTGTGGTGATGCTTACATAAACAGAGTATAGAAAGGAGGGTGGGTAACGACCTGCCAGGCGTATCGCTCAACTCTCAACCAGGCAGCCAGCCAGCCAGCTAGCCGCCATGGTTGTGCCTGACAGGGGTTAAGAGCTCTAGATGCACCGTCAGCGGCCATGACATTGGCTGTGCTGCCCCTTAAGCGTGGCAGTTAACGCTGTTGGCTGGCCTGCGTTGAGACGCTGTTCGATCACCTCACCAGGGCTGCTGGCCCTGGCCTGGGTTTCTCCCCTGCATGCAGACGACATATGTGAGTGTTCTGCTTGGCACTGCTGGAGTGGAGTGGCAGGCTGCAGGCAGCACACACAATTGAATTGCCACTTGTTCTGTTGCAGTTGGTGGATTGCCACCAGCATGTAGCCGGGCGTTACAGACCGGGGATTCTTGTGCCATCCTCTGCCATGCCTCTCGTAATCATATTTTGTTATATTCCGCACAGCCTGGAAATATCCTGCATGCACCCTTTCAGGTCCTGTTTCCACACACCCTAGCCCCACCCTCCCCACCTCTTTCTCTGCAGATGCGGACATATGTCTGTCGGGCCCTGCCAAGGCGGCACGCCAGCTGGCACTGATGCTGCAGGACCACCCAGCGGGCCTGAGCTCTCGCCCCCTCATCAACCGTAGCAGTAAGTCGCAGTGGGCTTTGAGTCGCTCCATTGCTCCAGCCACTACTAGCATCCCACCAACCGCTCCAGTGTGCCGCTCCCCTTGCTGGAATGGGTATGCAGCTCTGATTGCATTTGGCCGCCTTTACCTGCACCCGTCCTTCCGATAAAGTTCCTTAAGTATTAGACATCTCGTTCGTTACGCCCTCGCTCATCCTGCGTCCTGCCTTGCTCTCAAATGTTTCTCATAAATATGGTCACCACCCTCACACAACCACCGTCGGCACCCGCTCAAACCCACATCCCCAGAAGGGAGCAGTACGCGTCACTGCACATTGTTGCAAACCTACAAACTCAGTTGTGGCTCCTTTGTGAGCCTTGAGTCCTTGTGATTGCTGTACTCGTGTGCAGGCCCGCGGTACGACCCCTGTATTGACAGCGAGACGGAGGCGTACCTCAACCGCCCTGAGGTACAGGCAGCACTGCACGCCAACACAAGCGGCCAGCTGCCGGGCCCCTGGCAGGACTGCACGCCACGCATCAGCTACTCAAGGTGGGTGGGCTGGCAATGGGTGCGCGAATGGGTACACAAAGGCTGTGCAATTTGGGCACGGTGGGTTGAGCCACCACCCTTGTTACGATGATTGAGGGCGGCCTGCCAGGGTCTGGCCTGCTGACTGAAGTTTAGGAAGGAGGCAGCCGGCAGGAAAGTCCGGGCGGTGAGGGCTGTGCCGTGCGTTTGCGAGTGAACTGCGCAACTGCTGGCGTCCATGCTGCAGTTGCCGTGTGTTCGCGGTGTGTCCGAAACAATCCCACGTGTCAGTCATCTTTGCATTATTATTTCTCGCAATCACCAATGCCCTCCTGCCTTTGCAGCCTTCCCCCTCGCTTCCTCATCCCCCTGGTTGTCATGCCGTGGCCCCCTTCAGGCGCGACCTGCTTTCTTCCATGGTGCCGCTGTACCACCGTCTCCTGGAGGAGGACATACGCATACTGGTGTACAGTGGTGACGTGGATGCTATAGTGCCAGGTCAGTCGTTTTCGCTGACGTGGCGAGGTGCAGGCGCAAAACATTGAGTGGAGTACAGGATGGGGCAGTGGGAGGAAAGGTCCTGCGGCGCTCGGAAGCCCAGCTGGCAGCAGCGGGTTGCTGGGTTTGATGATGTTTGCTGTTTTAGGCTTGTCAGAAACAGGCGCCTGCTCATCCGCCTGCCCGTCTGCATTTCTGGCTCCTTCAGCCCCCTGTCTGACTGCCTTGCCCCTCTGTGCCCCTGCATGTGTGCCCCTGCTGGGCCTTGCCGACCACTGGTTGCCTGCCTCCGCGTGATGATGCAGTGATTGGTACCCGCCGCTGGGTGCGCTCCCTGGGCCTCCCCCTCACCTCACCCTGGTGCGCATGGCGCTCTACCACTGGACAAGTGGGGGGCTGGACCGCAGGGCACGGCAAGCTCACCTTTGCGTCCGTGCGGGGTGCGGGGCACATGGTGCCGTACACACAGCCGGAGCGTGCGATGTACCTCTTTGCACAATGGGTGCACCAGCAGCCCCTCTGAGGGCCTCACTCTCAAAACTCGCCCAAGGCAGCCCTGACGGGACCCCAAAGCGCTGTGGATGTGAAGCTGGGTGCATATGGAGGCTGCTGCAGGCTGAAACCCAGCGGCGGCAGCGACAGGGCGCTTGAGCATCTGGCCCAGCAGCCGGCACTGAAGCAAGCGCCACAGGCAGCAGGAGCAGCTGGCACCAGCGGATTCCTGTGTGCACAGTCATTCATGCAATGTGGAGTTGCAGAGTGCAGTTCTTGGCTGCCCTGCCAGTTTGTAAATCTGGAGCTGGTGCATGCATTGATGTTGCTTCAAATATTTCTCTGCGCGGGCTGCAACCCGCATAGTGCGCTCTGCGCATTCTGAGCAACTTCCAGCAGCAGTACTGAGTGCCGCCGCTGCCTATTTTCCGTGTGCAGCCTCTTTCTCGCAAGAACCTCAAACAAGCCTCATCTCCAATGCAGACGCTGGCGTTCACCTGCGCAGTCCTGCTGCTGTTCGCAGGTGAGTGGTCCGGCTAGCTGGCCGCCCCTCTTCCCTGTGAACGGGTTGACGCCCGCCCGGAGTGCTGTTGATGCTGCCATACACTTGCCGCGAGCCTCCTCACCAATGCTGCGCTCGCCCACCAACCCGAATGCATGCCCGCAGGCGCGTCCTCGCAAGCATTGCCTGCTTTGAACTCGGGTCGCAAATACATCACCCTGAGCGGCCAGAAGCAACAATGCAGCGGCCGCGACGGTAAGTGCAGTAGCTTGTTTGCTAGCAGCCAGAGCTCTGTCCCCTCCCCTCTCCCCCGCCGCCAGCGGACGCCATGCCATGCCAGGTGTTACGCATGACAGAACGACGTCATACCCTAACCTGCAGGATATTTGGGAAGTGAGCAGTGCTCCAAGTAAGTGTTGACGCATGCGTATTGCAGCCAGTAGCACGGACGCCTGCAACGCACCATATCATGACGGCCGCTGAGCAGCAATTGCTGCCTGTGCATATGGCCAAGTTCGTTGCGGACTTTGAAATTGGCTGATTCATAACGTTTTGTAATTGTGTGCTGCAGGACAACCAACCAGTTGACCATGTTCTTTCCTGGCACGGGTGTGCGTGCCACT
>JAAMXP010004165.1:0-17841 GCA_019693395.1 Ettlia oleoabundans | reverse complement strand
CACCCCATCCCACACACACACACATCACACACTGCAGGCCTGCTGGAGGCGCTACAGAGCGAGAGTCCCCGCAGCGATGGGGGCAGCACTCCCTCACCCACTGCAAAGGCAGAGGGCGAGTACTTACCACCCGTGGAGGCGGCCCTGCTGGCTGACGGTGAGGGTTGGCAGGCGGAGGTGCAGCTTGCAGGCCCATGTACCCCTGCCCAAAAGGCAGAGCGTGCAGTAAGGGTGTTGCAGTGAGAGGACAGCAGCATTGCTGGTGTTGCATTTGGGCATGGAGGTGGAGCTGCTGCCAGTGGCACTCTGTCTTCAACTGCTGGCCCTGTGGTCCTCCATACTTTTGACCATTGATATCACTGCTGCTGCGAGCTCCGCTGCTGTTAGCGGCATTGATGATGATGATGATGCTGTAGCCACGCTTGACTGGCCAGTTGCTAAAGCTAACTGCCGCTGCCACCGTTTGTTACAGGTGTGGTTGAGCCTCAGAGCCTTGAGATGGATGAAGAGAGCGAGGACGAGCTGGAGGGGCTTGCCAGACAGTACAGCCCCCAAACAGCCGGCGGTACAGATTTGCTGTCCCCTGTGGGCAGCGGCGGCATGCTTGCACCGGGAGAGGAGCTGCGAGCTCATCGGTTTGCGCTGCTGCGGGATCTGTGGGCCTCTGCTGGACAATGAACACGTATCAGGCCTACTCTGGCAGGTCTAATCCAGCAGACGCCTGGTTGACATGTCATTGCAGTGCCAGCTGGCGCCTGCACCCTTGAACCGCAAAGCCGTGCTCCCACCCACCCCTAGCGATAGCATTTGTTGCCATGCCCTGCTTGCTTGCCTAGCTTTCTACCAATGCCCTCCGCTGCTTTTTGTGGTGCTGCAAATCTTTAGATTACAATGCCAGGGTGTTCGCTAGGGAGGGGTTCAAAGGGCCACAAAAAATGGAGATGAATGGGACACATGACTTGGACTCAGGACTCGAGGGGGGACATGACTTGGGACTTGAAAGCACATAGACAAGCACGAAGAACAGGACGAGAGAGGAAGCAGGAAACATACGTGATCTAGCAATCACCTAGCTGATGGGGGGAGTGAGCGAGGGGCCTGACCTCCACAAAGAATGCCGATGTGCACACGAGACGGGCCCTTATGAGCTACAAAATGGGCGGCGAAATGCTTGCAAGGGCAGTGGACAGTCTTTGCACAGCATTACGTCGGGGGTTCAGCAACCCACCTCCTACTTTACGAACTTACTACCTGACGAACAGGGCTGGCAGAGGAGGGGCATACAAGCATAGTAGTGCAGTGGTGAATTGCTAAAAAAAAACTCCAGCCAAACAAGAAATAAAGAAAACTGCCAGCCAGCACATCGGCATGGTGCTATGACAGCAACAGACAGCAACAGCCAACCAGCACGTGGCTGGAGCAAGAGAGGAGATCTGTGCAAGTGGAAAGCCCGCTGCTCTCGCCTTGCGCTGTCAAGCGCAGGAGGGGCGAACTCGACGGGGTGGAATGGGTGTTTGTGCAGTTGAGTGCGAGGGTGGGTGGGCGTGCTAAGGTGTGTGGGTGAGTGTCAATTGAAAGACAACCATGACGAACAGAGACAACGAAATGGGATTGCACGATACAAAGTCAAGGCACAGCCAACCAGGGGTGTGGTCAGTGCATGAAATCAGGGGGAGGTGGGGCAGGGGGCTTCTGGCATGTGTGTGGGCGCGGCGCTTCAAAGCAAGTAGCACTTTGAAGGACGGGCCACATTTCAGTGTCGCATATGAATGTGTGGCGTGGTGTGTGTTGGGATGCTGGTAAGTTCTTCAAGAAACCGACTGTGTTAGCGGCGGCAGGCGCTGGGGCGCTGCAAACGCCGCCGTAAGGGAATGCAGCATGCATTTCAGGCTAAGAAAGAATCAGAGGGGTGGGGTGGTGCTTGGGCAGCATAAACACCCGGTTTGCGTCGTTAGATGGGAAGGGTGGGCCGGGTGCGTAGGCACAAACACCTATGTCGACATATCATGCCTTCTCCCAAACGGTCCAGCAGTGGCCGCAGTCCACTGCAGCAATGGGAGACGAACATACGCGCGGGCAGACAGTTGATATGTGGCAGAGTGCACAGGCTGACATTAGCTGAATGCAGAAAAGGCAACGCCTGGCATGCACCAGCGTATTCAACAGGTCTGACTGCGCGCATTCTCTCTGAAACCAAACAGTGAGGGGTTGATGAAAAGGGGACGTGCATGGGCTGCTGGAGTGGCAGTCAAAGTTTCAGGCTCTGCCTCCAATCGCTCGACCCGAGCAGATGTGCCCGAGCCAGCCCATCGCTGCCGGCCTACAGCTGCTGCTCTGTCCCCAGATCCACTCACCCACAGCGGCCTGGGGGTCCTTAGGTGTGAAGTCGCCGGGCCCAATTTTCATGACGAGCTTGTCGTCAATCTCAGCGGCATATACGTCGCGCTCAGCACATAGGATCTTGACCTGCAAGTACAATCACAAACAATAGCCAGTTCTGTAGCGGAGGTTGGGCACAGCAGCTGCTACAGCGTAAATGGGAGCGACACGAGCCGGCAGACAGGGAGACGGGAGGGGCGCTGGGAAACTGTTCCCCCACCCTTTTAACCAGCCGCTCCCAGCCTGCCTACGTCTGCTTTCTGCCAAAGGCTAAATTCCAGCATTTGGACCTCCCGCAACGGTCCTGCTACCCTCACCCCCTCCAATCCACCCACCTTTGAGCGGCAGTGGATGCCCAGTCGCTTGCGCAGGGAGATGAGGCGGGTGACCAGGTGGCGCAGCTGCTTGCTGTGCTTGTCATACACGTGGTCGTAAAACACTGCGCAGGGTGGGGTGCAAGGGCAGGAGGAAAGGAGACGAGCAGGCACTGATGAGCGCGGCTCGACGAGAGCAAAGTTGTTGGAAGCTATGGGGGTTTGTCTCCTGACACCGATGCGTACTAAGTAGCGCACATCATCAAGCGCTGCGTTTCACTGCAAAGCACAAGGAGTGGGCAAGCTGCACCATTGCCAGCGGATAAGCGGGGGCTGCGATCGCTGCCTCACCTGTGGGAGTGCCTGGGTGTGTGAGTATGTAGACGTATCCCTGCTCCAACGCATGGTGCGGGAAGCGCCAGTGCCCCTGCGTGCTGCCGGTGTCGTGGTTTTCCAGGAAGGTCACGGCGCGGGAGGGCCACCAGCCCATCAGGCCCGGCGGCTTGCCCGAGGCGTCAGACAGGCGCCAGTACTCGCAACGCTCAAACACAGCATGCAGGATGCCCTTGGTGGTGATGTCTGCAGGGGGAGAATAACAGCAGGAGGTCCGTATGAGGACGAAGGCAGCATGGCAAGAAGCAAGGACACGAAGGCACAAGAGCCAACTAAGCGCAGGCAAGTGGGCACATCGCAGTAGCTGCCACCCGCCGGCCAGCCTGTATTGACTCTCCAGTTGGCGCAGCTTCACCCAGTTGCCAGAGCCCACCCACGTTCTAGGGTTGTCAGATCAGCACTATGGCCTGCGGAGCTGCCTGGTAGGTCCCCCACCCGGCTGTGGGTGCAGCAACCCGCGGCCTGACCAGACCCCAAAGCCAGCCCTGCTGAGGCGGACAGACAGCTGAGCCGCCTCCGCTCTTCACCCAGCTGGCTAGATCAAGCGCAAAACTCACCGAAGGCTGTCGCCAGGCCCCCCGCCGCCTCTATCCAGTTCACTATGCGCTGACGGTGTGCGTCCTGGTTGTGTGAGGGCGTGCCGTCAAACTGGTAGGCCAGGCTGTCCCAGTACTCTCCTACAACAAACTCGGGCTCACTGGCCTCCAGATAGTCCCGCACGTGGCTGCCGTGGAAACCCTTGACAAAATCAAGCCTGGAGGATGAGAGACGCGGCATGGCGAAAAGGCAGGAGTGTGAGATTGAGGAAACGAGGAAAGGGGCGGAGCAGGGAGGCGGCAGTGTAGAGGAGAAGGAGCAGGGGTGGTTGGAGTAAAGCGGGGCAGTATCAAGAAGCAAATGCATCCTGAGTTGCTTTGCAGCACCTGAAAAAACAAAAGGAATACACCCAGCCCCCAGAATGTTGCAAGCCAGATGTCCCAATTGACTCTTCCTGCCACCCGCTCGCTCCCGTTGTTCCAGCCAGGCACCCACCTCCAGCCATCAAAGCCCACATGCTCCCTCAGCCAGCACATCCACTCGCAGAGGTCGCGCTTCACAAAGGGCTGGCTGTGGTCGATGTTGGGCGCTGCAGAAAAGAACTCCCCAGAGGAAAGGTTGCCGCGCCCGCCATACTCAGCCTGGTCCCCTGCAGGCGGCAGCAGCAGCAGCATCAGCAGATGTGGACAGACGTGCACAAGGTGGTGGATGGCGCGATAGGGGCCAGCACAGCACAGCACGCCCAAGCGCAGCGCAATTGAGACAGGGGGACAAAGTGTATGGGGCTGGTTTCGGGGATGACAACCCGTGTTTGTCACGTCATAGCTGGTGTGGAAGCTGTTGCAACCAGCAGCCCTTCCACGAGCCTCCTCGAGGAGCAGGCATTGATTGGTGCCCGCTCCCCATCAGCCACATGCACCTCAACCGCCCTTTCATTTTACTTTCATAGCCCCAACATTACCCCTTGACGACGGCAGCCGCAGTAAAAAGAGAGCCCAGCTGGGCGGGCGCACGCACCCACAATGGCGCGCTCGTCCCAGGTCATCCTTCCGCCAAACTGGTTCCACACGCCGCCAGCGCCCTGGTATGTGGCGCACCGGTGGTTGAGCACTGCGTCACCCAACACCTTGATGCCCTGCTGCTGCAGGGAACGCACGCAGCTGCAGGCAGGCGGGAGAGGGCAATGAAGGGGCGGAGGCAGGACGCAGGAGTGAGAGCTCGAGTGGGCTGGTCAGATAAAAATAGCGTGGTGGCAGAAATGGGGCATCAAGGCGCTGGTGCAACCAGCATGTGCACGGCCGCTAGTGTTAAGGACCACCATCACAGCTACGCTGAAAAGCCCAGGGATCCACACCCTAGGCAGTTAAGCTGACATCTGGTGGGGATAGCAGCTTCTCACTTGATGAGCTGCTGCTCGGAGCCATAGCGAGAATTGAGGTTGTAGAGATCACGTGGCATGTAGCCCTGCTCAGACACGGAGTCTGCGGAAAGGAGAAGGCTATGTCGATAGGTAAGCAAGACAAGCAGCAGCAGTCAGGGACTCGGACAACAAGCCATGGCAGCAGCACGCATGCACGTCGAATGTTTGGTTAGTGGTTAGTGGTACACATGCAAAAATGCTGCGGACAAACTGAACGTTGGTACCGCAGTAAGTACCTGTGAATGGCGGCAGCCAAACTGCGGTGAAGCCCATGTCGGCAATCTCCTGTGCCTGCCCCGCCATGTGTTCAAACCAGTTGTGGCGCCAGCTTTCCCAGTTGAAGCCCTGCGGTCGTACAGCGGCGAGAGAGCGCCCATACATGTGTCAAGAACGTCACGCATTTGTCTATGCATGGCACAATAGCACCCTTCTGCAAAGCTCCCCCGCCCATATGCAACTCACGCAAACAGAAAGCGGCTGGTTGAATGAAGTTGTAAACAGCTGGAATGCTTGGCAGTCCTTTATATTTTGTCCGTGTGTTTCACACAGCAGGGAGACACACATACAACCAACCCTTAACACCACCCTCCCACCCACCTGCAGCAGGACCTCCTTGCCGCTGCCCTCCGCCTTGCTGCCACCTGGCCTGCCCTCTATGCGTGGGGTCTCAGGCACATAGCTGTGCTGCGCCTCCTGCTGCCACTCTGGCTCTGGCTCAGGTGCAGGTGGGGCGGGGGCTGGCTGCTGCTGCGGCGCTGCCGGGGGCGCGATGGTGGGCATGTTATGCGGGTGCAGCACTACGTTGTTGATGGCCAGGGGCTGCTGCAGGCGGGGCGAGCTTGGGGGATCCGCAGGCAGCCCGCTAAGGTACTCAGCCTCAGTCGCCCAGGCCAGCTCATGATTGATGGCATCTAGTTTGCGCCACATGCGGTCCACATCCTCCTGCAACAGGCGGGTGACGACGGACCACACATGATGAGCAGTGGCTTCTAGAGCTCTGACTGGCAACATGGGAGTGACACAGTACATGGCGGGGCTAAGGAATGGGTGGTAAGGCACACCATGGGGCCAGAGCATGTTGGGACAGCTGCCCACAGGGCTAAAAGGTATCCATGCATTGCAGCAAGGCAGACATGCAGGATGTTGAAGGCAACTGAGCTGCGCGGGGTTCTGCCGCCGTCTAACAACGTCAACTTGCTTTGAACTGGTGCGGTTCAAACAGCGCGTCGGCTGGCCTGCCTGGGCAACCCACCTCCTCCTCTTCTTCGTCATCCACTGCGATGTACTTGTAGGTGGGCTGGATGAAGGCCTTCTCTGCCACTTGACGTGCTGCTTCGACGGCGAGGTCTGCAGGGCTGGCACCCTCCTCGCCAAAGGCCAGGGCGTTGTCGTCGGCTTCCAACAAGCCCCTCCATCTGCAGCAGGCATGCATGTCGGGTTTAGCAGGTTGTAGGAGCCACAGCTGCCCATGTCACTTGATTCAACAGCAGATTTGCGGCTGGCCCTACCTGCTAGTCCTGCCAGCCCGCGGCAACCCCTCCAAGCGTCTCAGAGCCCGTTGGGTTGCAAGCTTGCCGCTGCGGTGGCTTGTCATGGGCGCACGTCGCAGCTGCATGCTGAGGCAACACTTTGGGGCAGCAACGCCTTGCAGGGCCGGATTCGCAGCCTGAACGAACTGTCGTCGGAAGTCAGAGCCTTCCCAATAACTCCTGGCACCCCGCTTGCTGCTGCCGCCTGAGCCACAATTTGCAAGGCTGGGTCCGCAACTCTGCGGCGAAGATCTGACACCACAAAGATGCCCTAGAACACTGCAGTGAGCAATGTTGATAGCTGCGAGGCGTTGTAAGCCCTTCGCCTTTTCCGCAGCAGATGTGGGTAGAGACGAACTGGGTGGAAAGTGAGTTTTGAATGTCGGCATTTCTATTGATTTTGGTGATTAACAACGCGTCTTTGGGTGTCTGAACCTATCCTTAGGTGCACAGTCATCGATTGAAGACTGCAGCGCGCCGGCAGCGCTGTTTCGCAGCGTACTCCAGATAGTGTCCATGCCGGTGCAACACCATGCGCCGCCTTCAAGGAACAGACAATTACGTGTAAGTGTGTTCGGTCTTTTTTGGTGCCCTGCTGGGTTTCGCGGCACTTCTGGAGTGCACCAGGCACCGCCTACGGCGCCGCAGGCATGTAGATGGAGGACCCTCCTTTGGGGGCACTGCAAGCAGCAGTGCAGGACTTTGGAAGTGTGCTTGTTGGTGACTGCTTACATTTGGCAGGCCGGTTAGTGGAAGGTGTCAGATGACCAGCAGAAAAGCTGTGACTTGACAAAATGCACTGCATATAGTTTACCTATGTACACTTGGTGTGCGAAAAGCTTGTCAACTTTTCTCATGCAAATGTGAAGAGTTGGCGAGTAGAGGCAGCCACACAATGACTCAGCCCTATCGCAGCATATTGGCGTCTTCACCATTGCGACCCAACCACGTCTCTCCTCGCAGCTGAGTCTGGTTAGGGTTTTCCCAACCAAAATGTGTTTAGTGTGGGCTCTTCATGGACAACAGCACACAACATGAAATGATTAAAGCAGGGCAACGAGTTTCACGGGATGCACAAAACCACACAAGTGTGGATACTTTGGTGTTCAATCTCTGCATGCTTTTAGGCGCCTGGCTGATCCCAAAGGCATCTAAATCAGCTTTTGAGGCGCAGCCCAGAGCCGCACCCTACCATCCAGGCTGCCAGTAGCCAGCACATGTGTGGGGCCGTGAGGCCCGCGCAACTTGGTTGAGGACCATTCAAGGCAGGTGATCTGCGGGCAGCGAGATGGGGCAAGACAGGGCAGGAAGGGAAGCCAGGTGTGAGATGGCACAACTTTAACCGCTGGCAGGGAAACCTGGCTCCCTGCGAGCCGAACGGGTGCACATCGCGATTCTGTGCAGCATGATGCGATAAGGCACATGCACAACGTCACATGGTTAGCAATGCAGTCCATCACCACACAAACAAATAAACCTGTCCCGCTCAAACCCGCAAGCCGAGTCCGCACGGATTTGCTGAACAACATATTCTCACCGATGCATCATGCGCATCCTCTATTCTGTCCACCACCTCGCCGCTGCGGCAGTCGATAAAGTGTACAGTGTGGCCGCACGCCCCAGCAATCAGGCCTTCAGGGCCCCAGGCCAGCCGGCTGTAGCATTTGCCGGGGAGCAGGCTGAGCCCCGTGCTCAGGATGGCCTGCATACAGCACCTTATGAGCCGTGAGAAAGATGTCCAAACACCAAAACAAACAGTTGATGTTCATCAGTGCGAAACACAGCAGATCACATAGCACCTACGACAGCAGCAGAATACCCATGGCCAGGCCTACTTGTAGTGTAACTGCCATACATGTCTGGCTGTTTGAGCCTGACAGGTTCAGGCCAAATGGCCCTCACCTTGGGGTCTTCATCCATGTGGTACCGCACATTGATGTTCCAGATCTACAGATTGAACACCACGACGTACTGTTTGCAACTCAGTCGTTCAACCAAATTGTAACAGACCGACTGGCCCACAATGGGCATGTTCTTGTCGACTGATATGGAACAGCAGCCGCACCAGGGCAGCTGCCGCACCACATGTTGTTGCACCCCGACCACAAGCTGCAGCTCGGCAGCTATACATGCACACCTTTAGGAGGCCATCGCCGCTGGCTGTCACCATCTTTGTGAGGTCAGGGCTGAAGTCGAGGCAAAACACCTGCAAGTCAGAAGCAGGGACAGGCCGGTGGGGTGCTCTGCCATGCTCTTCCTCTTACACAGTAGGAGCAGGGTGTTCTCCTGCCAGTGAGCGTGGGTGTGAGATCAAGCCAGTGGTGGGCAGCTTTTCAACGCAGACCATAAGGTATGCGAGCAGCCCAGCAGGCAGCCACACAGGCAAACTCAAGCAAGCGGGGAGGTACACATACAGGACGGGATGCGTAAACATGCAGCGGCGACACACATACCTTGCTTTTGTGGCCCTTGAGGCCCATTGCTGACTTCACGCCGGTGAACGCACCCAGCCGGTCAAAGGTCACTTCGTACACCTGTCATCTCAAGCGTAGGTCAGGGAGCAATGCAGTCGAATGCTATTGAAACGAACTTTGAACCCGGACACATGAGCATGGCACGGAATTGGAAAACAATACAGGCGCAGGTGCAACCCAATCAGCCACGTACACCAGAAATATAAAGACAGCGGCAATTTGATGCCAGCCATTGCAACTAGCAAAGCAGCCAGCACTGCCAGCTTGGCCTGACGGATGAGTCAACCATGCTGCCGCCGTCAGCCACCTAAAACGCACAATATTGACGCAACATCCACCCAAACAACGCTTTGATCCTCAACCCTCTGCCACCCTCCCACCTTGACATCGCTAGTAAATGTGCCAGCAGCCACCCAGCGGCCGTCCCGGCTGATGGTGGCCATGTAGTTGTTTAGGCCGCCTGTGTCCATCTGGCCCAGTAGCCTGCAGTCACATTCAGTCACATTTAGAACAAGCACTGTGACAGAGGCACCGCAGCGATTATACTGACACTGCTGTGCGACGGCATGTGTACTCTCAGCGTTGGGAGCAGCTGATCCAGGGGGCCCCCAAAGCACCCAGCTGGCATGCCCACTTGACGGTCGGATTCTTGTGCGGAAAGGAGCTTCACACCTTCCGGCGCTGCTGTACACTCGCAGGTCGGTCTTGTTGCTGCAGCTAGCCAGTACTCCATAGCCGCCCTTGCTGGTTGAAGAAGAGGCGAGGCAGAGCCCTGGCAGCTTTTTGTGTATGTTCTCCTCAACCCAAACCTCCGCTGGCTCTTTTGGGGCAAGATCCAGCATCATCAGTCCTGCTGAGTTGACCAGGCCTTTGGTCTGGAACAGCCAGAAAGAAAGCAGGCAGGGGAGGGCAAATGTAATGAGATGGGGAAGTGAGCTCCATATGCTGTGCTATATCCAGCATACCAACCAAATTTGGAAGCTGTGCCAGCACCTTGGTAACGTCCCCTGTACAGACAGCCATGAAAAGCTGAATGCACACCCACCCACCTGCACCGCCACATGCTGCGAATTGTCGCCGAAGGCCACGTCCTGCACCCCCACTCGCAGCTCCTTCTTGCGGAAGGTTATGTTTTTGGCTGTTGGATCGCTGAGGTTAAACACCCGGACTGTCCTGTCATCGCAAGCTGTGGCCAGGTGCGTACCATCTGGCGACCATGACAGCCCTGTGACCTCGGCGGTGTGGCCCTTGAGCCCGGTGATAAACAACTTGCTGATGGCGTGCTTGTCCTGGTGGGTGCTGCAGAAAACAGGCAGCGTTGGCTTGCTAGGGAAAAGATGTCAGTGAGAAAAGTAGCAGCCAGGCATTGTAATGATGATGTCACAGCACTCATTGAAAGGCTGCACTAGCAAGTAAGGTATGACCACACAGTCAACACAGAGGAGGTTTAGTGCAACCCAAGGCCGTTGTTGGCGGGACTAGAAAATCTTTCAACTGCTGCCCACCCTGGCTTGGACTTCTGGGCGCTCTTCATTAACTGCTTCATGGACACGCCCTGGGGCTGCTCCTCCTTGCGAGCCCGATTGGGCGTGCTGCACAGCACACGGCACGGCATGGCACGAAAGCAGCAGAGGCAGCAGAGGCAGCAGCAGTGACGGTTGGCAGCGGTGGTGATGGTCAATGGCCAGCAAGGCTCCGGTGCATCCGTCGACCGTGGCTGCCGTGCGTAGGTGCTCCTACCTTGTTTCGCTGTACTCAAGGCTCTTATGAACTTGCTCTTGCCGCTTCGGCAACAGGCAAGCGATCACAGCTCCAAAGGCCGAGAAAATCCCGATCAGTAGCCGCACCACAATCCAAGCCGCCGATCCAAGAACCAAAACAACAACTGCCTGGCTCGCAGCAGACAAGCCGGCAAACTCCTGCAGCATATTGCGTTTTGCTGCCTCAGTGCCACACAGTTCCTACAGGGTAGTTTACCAAATGACTGATTCCATGCCTTCGTACGTTCTGGGTAATGAGGGGCGGGCATACCACTGAAGTACAAGCGGCGGTGGAGGCAGCGTACCTCCGCTCCCCCCGTCGCTACCCATGCTTGTCGCAAACCGCACCGTGTGACGCTGCTCGCTGCACTAGAGAACAGAATGTCTCATTGTCTCTTAACCTCCAGTCCGTTGCATCAAAGCGAAATGAACAGCCCTGCGCTGGCTCTGTGTCCAGTTTTTGTCCCAAGTGGTGCTCAAGCCCAGTGCATCAAACTATGCCTCTCACGAGGCACTTAATTGAAAAACACAGTGCCATGCACTTTTCCACCTGAAGAAGCCATTCCCTAATCACGCCCTGCCACAGCTTGTGGATGTGGGGAGGCTGCTCTGCAATAGCTCATCACAGGTGCTCTGCATGCTTTGTCGCAGGCCAGGCAAGTGCTGAGCACCTCTCAGGGCTCCATTACAGGCAAATCAGAAACAACGAATGACAGCAGGCTGGTGCAGGCAACGCAGCGATCCAAAGAGTTGCAAGACGGCACTACCGGCAGTGCCAGTATATTGAGGTCCACCAGCACATGTCGAGGCTTTGAAGACTGGGCTTGGTAGTGTTTCATGAGGATACCGTACTTTGGCACACATCTTGCCTGCCGGGCACCCTGAGCAAGAAATTGGCAGTGGCCGTTTGCCATCTGAACCACAGGCCAGCCGCCATCCAGCTGGCCTTGGCTTTGTCCAGGCTGGCCAAGTCCAAATTGGCCAAGTCCAGGCTGCCGCTTGGTCACACTCGTCGGCATGCATATATAGCTCATCCCGGTTGTTTACGAATCTTCTCTTCCTGGTTCTTTCAAGCCGGCTGGCTGAGACCGCTCTGCTTCCTCGCCATCCAGCTGGTTGTTGCTTTCACATTTACTTGAATCTTGAAACAGTTTTGAATTGCATCGGTATGGCGGAAGCGGCAGTGCGGCAGGGGGCCTCGCACCAAACGTTTTCACCGCTGGACGTAGAGGGCTCAGGCTGGGCGGCCAGCTTCACATTAGATGGGGAAGAGAATGAGGATGAGCCGCTACTATCGACAGGTCCTCCCAGTGGCGCCGCTGACGGCGCCACATCTGCCGGCAAAACTTCACTCTCGCTGCACCGAGCGGTGTCCAAGTTTACGGTGGCGACAGAGGGTGCAGAGGAGGGCTGGAAGGTGTATCGACGCGAAGCATGGAGGTGAGGAGTGGCAGGACAGCAACTCATTTGGTCTGGACGGAATGTTTGGCACTTCCCGTGCAGCCACCCCTGCTCAGCTTTGTGCCTCTTTGGCTGCCTCCTACCACTGCAGGATCACAGAACTGGCGCTGCCACTCACGATATCCCAGGTGCACGCCTTTCAGCACACCGCACCCTGAGACATCACCTAGCTAATTGTGACTGCGGGGTCCTGCTCTTTCTGACTCAAGTTACCACCTGCCCAAGGTTTTGGCTGGTCTCCCGCATTTCCGATGTGTGATTATAGTCAAAATCATCATGCTCATTGACCTCCCTGCGAACTGCAATTCAGTTTATGAACTTTGCCCTCAACCTGGTGTCTGTGGCGTTTATTGGGCGGCTGTCTGAAGAGAAGATGGCGGTGGCGGTGCTGGCCACAAGCATGATGAACGTTACGGGCTTCAGGTGGGCGGGCTTATGAGGTAGCACATCCGTATCAGCTGCTGAGGTAGCACTTCCATATCAGCCGGTAGTAATGCAAGCCTCCTGTCCCCAGGCTGCACTCCAGTGAAGCAATCGTTCTGTTCCGCGGCGCGACAATCAGTGTTTCCAGCACCGTGAGCGGTCAGTGTTTGTGTTTGTCTTTTGAGAGGTAGGAGCCAATGTCAGCTTAGGCAGTGGCAACTCAACGCATTGATCAAGTGGTACCACTGTTAAGTGTTTCTTTGCCATGTTTGCCCTGCTACCGCCTGTCTGCTGTCCGCCACATGCAGCCTGGTGCTGGGCCTGCTGGGAGCGATGGACACGCTATGCGGCCAGGCCTGGGGAGCAAAAAACTACCATGCTCTGGGCACATCACTACAAAAAGCGGTGAGCGGCAGCCGCTGCCGCGGGTGCGGCCTGGCTGCATACATGCATGCACCGGGGCCACAAGCCTGCGGTTTCCCCAGCAGCCACTCGATAATGCCTGCTGTAGGAATTTCTGTCGGCTTTCACCTGCTGTCTGCCCACGATCACTCCCTGCACTTCACCCCGCCCTGCCCCACTCCCACCCGCACCTCAGCGCACCCATCCCACACGACCTCGCTTACAGATCATCACCACGCTCGCCACCACCGCCGCCGTGTGTGTGCTATGGGCCAATGTTGAGCCGCTGCTGCTGGCCGTGGGTCAGCAAGAAGACATAGCTCGTGGCGCGGCACGATTCCTGCTGCTGGCATCACCCGCCCTGCTAGCTGCTGGCATGTACGAATGCTTCAAACGTTACTTGATGGCCCAGGTAAATCGTGGCGGGAGCAATGTCCTTACCCAGTGCATGCCCGTCCTCGTGCTGGTATGCTGCGCCAAACTGGCCCTCGGTATGTTATGAAGGAAAACTGTAATGCACAGGTTGATTGTGACCGGTGGTAGTCTTGGACACACACCCCCGCTGGTTGCCAATAACTCTCCTCTGCGCCGATTCCAAATCGTTGCAAGCTCGTCGTCACCCCTGCCTTGCTTTACTTTCTTGCTGCAGGGGGTTGTGCAGCCAGTCACTGCAGTTTCGTGCATTGCGCTGTCCCTATCTCCCCTGTTCAACTGGTTGCTCATCTTCAAGCTGGGGCTGGGCATAGACGGTGCTGTAGCTGCTATGGTGGCCTGCAACACCAGCATGCTGGGAATGCTGGCGGCATATGTGGCGTGGCATGAGCGGCAGCGCATCGGCACCCCGCAGCAGACCTGGCATGGCTGGTGAGTGGGCGGATGGGTGGGCGGGTTCCCATGTGCATTTAGGCGCGTGTGTGCGGTGTGTTGATGGCGAATAGGTGGTGTAGAGGGTGAATAGGTGGTGTAGAGGGTGGGTGGCACACCTAGATTGCGTTAGGGAGCATCCAGGTGGGAGATCAGGGGGGCCAAGGGTCTGGTTGCTGCCTTTCCGACAGCCCGTCATTTGCTGTTTTGCTTCATGTGTAGCCCCTGCAATCAGTTGCCTTACAGCTGGGAATGCACTCATGCAATCTGGCCAGAGACTGCATGCTGTGCCCGCTGTGCCTGTTGCGGTTGAGTGTGCTTTTTGACAACTGCACCGGACGTCCTTTTCTGCAGACGCGGCAGATCCAATACCATACGTTAACAATCATGCCCAATCCACGCTTTGCACGGTGTCCTTTGCTGCAGGTCGCGGGAGTGTCTGAGGGGCCTGGGTGCCTACTACAAGCTTGCTGTGCCCTCCACCCTCATGGTCTGCCTGGAGTGGTGGGCTTTTGAGTTCTGCATCTTCATGGCGGGCTGGCTGCCGGAGCCGCGGCTGCATGTGGCGGCAATGGGGGTGATGCTGCAGGTGTCGGGCCTGGCCTACATGCTACCACTGGTGAGCACTTGGACATTCTATTCTTCTGGATTAGCCTTTCTGCTACGTCCTGCTCGCCCACAGCACAAGCAATGAGGCATGCAGTTGCGCCTCTGTCCGCCACCATGCACCACGCAGCTGCCGGCATTTGCTGTGCCATCCATCCACAGTTGTGTCTGAGGCGTGCCAGCGCAGTGGCCCTCGATAGCGTAGGCACAGGCTTGCCGCCTGCCTCTCGTACCGGAGGGTTACAGGGGGCAACTCAGCAGGGCGCCTTCAGCATGACTCAGGCTTTCCCGGCTTAGTAGGCGGCTTGCTCTTTGCTTCCTCATGCCCGCAGGGCCTGTCCTGTGCCACCTCGGTGCGCGTCAGTAATGCTTTGGGCGCAGGACTGCCGCATGCGGCACGACGCAGCGCTCACACTGCCACTGGCATGACCGCCTGCACTCAGGCCTTGTTGCTCGCAATCATCCTGATAGCCCGAAACCACCTAGCGGCACTGTTTACAAACATCCCAGGGGTGAGTATGGGACGCCTGACGGTTTCCTCGATGTTTGTTGATGGCTGGTGTTGCTGCGCCGTTGAGCTGCCTTTGGCTGGCAATGCTGCCTGCCCACTTCCCTTTCCATCTGAAGGCCCGAACACTCTGTCACCGGCATGTTTGTTCCGTTGCCTGCCTGCATCACAGGTGATTGCCGCATGTGCTGCTGCTTTCCCTCTCATGAGCTCTTCCATGTTTGGTGACGGCATCAACTGCACCATTAGCGGCGTGCTGCGGGGCGCCGGCCGCCAGAAGCTAGGCGCACTACTTAACCTGAGCAGCTACTGGGGGTTGGGCTTGCCCACCGCCTACCTGCTGGCAGTAAAGGGGGGGCTGGAGCTTAAGGGGCTGTGGGGAGGGCTCATCCTGGCCACATCAGTCCAGGTGCGCTGACCCGGTGGGTTGCCGGTGGGGTTTTAGGTTGCTTTCTTTCTAGGGCTGCTGTCGCCGTGGGTGGGGCGGTACAGCCTAATGCTAACCTGTGCTGCGCAGTTCTGTGCTGTGCTGTGCGGCTCAGCTCTAATCTAACAGCTTGCGGGCTGGGGGCATATCGT
This sequence comes from Ettlia oleoabundans, assembly GCA_019693395.1. Lineage (NCBI taxonomy): Eukaryota > Viridiplantae > Chlorophyta > Chlorophyceae > Chlamydomonadales > Ettlia > Ettlia oleoabundans. The sequence continues at coordinate 2,192 of JAAMXP010004165.1, read as the reverse complement.
ACCAACCCTGGGGAGTTCCCTGTGCAACATGTGGGAGCCCCATCAGTCTCAACACAATTTGCCTTGCTTGTTTCCTTGTATGTCATGCGTCCCACTCCGTGACTGCTGGTTTATGCAGGGCGTCATCATGCTTTTCGTGCTGTCGAGATTTAATTGGCAACGGGAGGCGGAGCGTGCAGCCGACCTGCTGGCGGCCAGTAGCGGCGGTGAGGGCGCTGGAGGGGTTGGTGGCGAGAGCTGCGGGCTGGCGTGTGAGGACAGCGCTGCCAAGCTGTACCGCAGCAGACATAGCGCCGAAAACGGCAGCTCAGACGTGGAGCGGCAATAGGAAAGTGTGCGTCACTGAACCTTAGGCAGCTGTATCCCTGCATGCATCCGCCATGTTTGTGTTGTCGTCGCTGTACTGCTCCTTGGCCCTTCCCAATCATCTTGTGCAAGTAGTCACAGGAGGCAGTAAGGGGCTGGGCTATGCCATGGCCCGGCAAACTACGCAGTTGGGGGACAGTGTTGCGCTATGTGGGCGGAATGGGAGCCGCCAGGCAGCCTTGCAGCAGCTGAGCAACAAGGGTATGGGGCAAAGCGGTTGGCCAGCCGTGCTACTCCAGCCGCCCAAAAGGGCATGCGATAGGTAAGACAGCCTGTACGGCAGGTACTGCACAGGGTACTACACAGGGTACTACACAGCGCTTGTACAGCAGGTACTACACAGGGTACCTCATACCTCCAGAGGCACTCAGCCGACCTCCAATTGGTCTGCTGCAAGTTGATCATGCGGCAAGCTGTTACACAAAGGAGGGCAAGAGATTGCAGCAGCCTGAGCACAGATACCCATCAACGAAGCGCCGGTGCAATGTGGACGCCAGCAATGTGATGGTACCTGGTAAGGGTGAACAGAGTGAATGCCGACAGCAATGAGGCTGGTGCCTGTGAGTGCATCCCGCCGTTGGGTCAGCAAGCCAGGCCAGCGCAGCTTACAGCAGGTGTGGAGGCAAGTGGCCCACAGCTGCACACACGTTCTGTGCTTTCGTACCTGGCCAGCACCGGTTGCAGCAAGTGCTTGTAGGCAGCTGGCTCGCAGCTGCACTGTGGCGGGGTGTACGGCCCCCTTGCATGCGCATCGGGCACTGCTTTCCTTACACAGACAGCCGGCCCCAGGGACAGTACCAAGTAGCACATACCCATTAGGAACGCACTGCTTTGCACCGCCAGCCCTCCGTTTATTCAGCTAGCTTGCCAAGTATTTTGTTCTCCCTCAGTCTATTGGACATTGGCATGGTACTTTCCATTTTGAGTCAGCTATAAACACATTTCAAGCATGCAAAGCAGCGGAAAGCAGACAGCTGGTTGGTGGCTGGGCTGCAATTGGAAAAACAAACAGCTATATGGGTGATCATGTGCAAGTCAGGCCAACGACTCCACATTGTACATCAGGGCTGCTAGTCACCGAAGAGGATGGCTGAGGTCCACTCTTGGAAAGGATCCTGCATTCATTGCCCACCGCAGACCAATCATAAAGATTAAATACAAGAAAACACCTGCATTTACTGTCAGCACCACAGTCATTACGAAGGCATTGCAATCCAGCCGGATGGGTGCAGGCAAAAGAAACTTGCAACTGGCTGGATTGCGGCCGCCGCACCTAGGCATGCACATAATAACAAAACACGCCGCTGCTGAGGCACTTGGGGGACAGATCTGCATCATAAAGAGATTCTAGAATGTAATGGTCAGCTTCCACCCAGATCTCTGCCAAGCCAGAAAGCTCCCGCTTCAATGACCAGTGACACCGTACCACGTACCGCTGCCATATCAATACCACACGGGTTGCTGCTTGTGCACCTCAACACACAGTGGACAAGCATACAGTGAAGTATTTTCCTTAGCCACCTGCCTGCCAGCCCTCATTAAACACGCGTTTGAAAGTATTGCCCAGGGTTTGAACCAACCAGCAATATCGTCCAGCTGTTCTGTTTGAGCTACTAGCAGCCCGCTGCCAACGGCTCCTAAGCCCAGCACTGCCAGGGCAGCCACAGGCACACGGCCCGGTTCGGCAGAAAGTTGCGAGGTGCCACTTGACGACATCCAAGCATGCCAGGTCGTACTCCACCTCCATGCGCCAACACGTACGCCATCACTGCAGCACACCATTGGGTGGTGGTGGTGATGGTGGTGGTGGTGGGGTGGGGTGGGGG